>SZWC01009295.1:44388-59040 GCA_023375785.1 Penium margaritaceum | reverse complement strand
TTTTTTGTTGCAAACAAGTAAGCTCTGCTGCCGATGGACATTGGTTTTCCTTTTTGGAAAAATTGACAAGGAACCCCTCCGGGCCCACGGAAAATATCTTGGCGGGAGGGGGGTCGTGGCCTCGATGACACGGTGTGCAAACACATTCAAGACCAGAACCACCTCATACGATTCTATTTTCACACGGTGGTAAGAGACTGAGCCGGAAAAGCTGCCTCAACAAAGAGGGAAAACGCCCCTTCAGGTGGACAATCGTGGAAACAAATAAAGGCTTGGCTGCTTCCACCAAATGACAAATCAGTTAAAAAACGCGTAGTTAAATACTTAAATTTTAAATAAAACAACTGAAAAATACAACATGAATCAAATCAAACGCTTGACATGTGTTTTATATTTTTACTGTATTCCAGAAAGAAAAAAAAGTAGAAGACTCCTTTATTTTTTAAATTATCAGTTTGAATTATTCAAAAAAGGTATGTTCTGGCCATCTTTCTTTCCTGATGGGATGAGAAGGCATGGAACCAATACGAAACGGAGTAGTGTTCAAGGAAATTCTAGGGGGGGAGGGAAATAGGTTTTGATGAAATCGTAGAAAATGATCAATCGAGAGAAAATAGTCTTGGACACAAAAGGACGTAATGTCCGTTAGTCTGAGCTTATCAGCAAAAAGAACAAATTCTCCTTCCATCCGGGCTCATAAACAGCGTTTGGCGAGCTATAGGGATGCAGAGAAGAATGCTTTCATTCATGGTGTTCCCTGTCACGCCGAGCAGAGTGATGAGGTGTAGGAAAAAAGACGATTCGGGTGTTTGGGACAAATGGATAAATTTTATGAAGCAATAAGTTTACTTTGATGACAAGTGTCATATCATTCGGAAACATATCTACAATCCTAAGAATGCGGAAGATGAATATGTTGGCGATGAATTTTGTTCGGTACTCACATATCTATGCCCTCTTCTCGCACTCTTCATGGCACACACATGTAGAGATTAAACGGCACTTGCCTTCCCAAGGGAGATGTCATAAGAGCACGCCATGACTGCAGGCTCTTGCGCCATGATGCAGTTGATCTACCAAGGAGTGCTCTCTGGCACATGCATGGCCGTTGTTTGACTATCTCACTTTGATGCGATAGACATCTACGAGACAGTAGGGCACGTACATTCACACTGCCGATCCCTGCATCATCTTGTTGACTCTGCGTGTCTTTGGGAGAGCAACATGTTATCATGGGTGCTCATCCTTGGGGGGCCACTGTATCGGTCGTTGGCCGTGCACTGGTGAGTAGCCGCCCTTAGTGAATGCCGAGAGGTTGGTCTCGACCCCCGGGAGGCGGTACGTGCGCATCCGAGCAATTCCTTCGTGTGCGTGCCTGCTCACAGGCGTGTTAGACTCTCGCTCCCCCTCATCCGCTCTTGTCTTGGTAGACAATTGATTTCAAGTCAACTTAACCGCATCCATGGCGACCATACCTTCCTAGGTCCACTCTATATGCGTGGTATGCTGATCCAACTAGGAAATCTCCTGGTAATCACTAGTGTCAGAGCAATGAAGACATACTCTTTCTCTTTTTCGTGGCAGGCCTGCGACACTCTTGTCGCCACCGAAACTCTGTCGGCCCACCATCACCACTGCCTGGTACATTTGTAACAAGCCATCGCTGACGCAGATTGCAGTTGTCGGTCCCGGCCATGTATCTTACCTGTGCAAACCCATTCTTGGCGAGGCGACAAACCATCGATGCTCCTACCGCCGCCATCGCCCGTGCGGAAGTGCCATCTCCCCACCTGTGGTACACCACATTCTGCTAAGCCCTCTCCTGCTCCGCCATTCTCCGCATCATGGCACCTGGCCCCATCGCGCCACCTCTGTTGGGCCTGGGCACCACCGTTGGCACCGCAGCTTTCTGCTGCTCAACCCTCACGGCGCTCTGTCACATCCCGCCACCCTAGTGCGTGTGCTCTGCCTCTCCACCAAAGCTCTCCTAACTCCGCTACATCTGCAGCCACAACTCCTGTCACAATGGATTTGCCGCCTCTCGATGATCCCCTCGACAACGAGCTTCAATCTCCATGCACGGCCGTCTGCTGCAATAACACACCTCTCTAGTCTCGCATGTTGAACGTCTTTTACTGGCGTGAAGACATTGCCGCAGCAGTAGAGTGTGAAGCAGAGGAACAAGATTGTGAGATTTATAGGCAAGTGTACACGACTGACGATCTGCCGCCATCACCACCTCGTTCCTCTAGAATGCAACCTCCCAACAAAGCTCAGTCGTCCAATCCCGCGTCTAACCCCAACCGGACTACAGACACCATTGGAGCGGACTCAGCCAAGCCATCCACGGCACACGAGGTATGTGGCGTGATCCTTGTGCTTCCTATCCACAGTGACTCCATCAGCCAGGCCGTTGCTTTCCTTGACACAACAACGGGCGCCGCCGCAACAACTGGTGCCTGCAAGGCCCCGATGCAGACAGAAATAGAAACGTTAGGTAGCATGTTGGAACAGCAACATTTTTTATGCTGAGAAGATGCAAGGAAGCTTCCTAGCAACACTCCCGTTGACCACGCGTCAATGCCTGATCAGACCGTGACGACAGTCATAAGTCCTGCACGCAACGGCAAGAGTTTGGCTAGGGGACACAAGGCAAAGTGTCTAAATGCTTCAATAGCATTTGCAGAGAGAGATGAAAAATGATAGGTCAATGGCATAAGTACCTGCCGCGGCGCACGGCGGGTGTCGCACGCAGCAGTGCAAGATCTGTCCTAAAACCGGCCCAAAACCACAGTTCTGGTTGTAGCTCTGCGCACACATGTCAGAACGCTACGCCATCTGAACCTAGACGTGCAGAATCACAAGCCAGACATTATGACTGGTCACATGCATGCATCCGGCATCGAACGGTGGACACACAATGCAAAAACATGCAAATCGGGCCCACGGCCAGTCCACCGATAAAGTCATGCGTAGAAAAACTACAGGTCCCGGGTAGCATCCAGAGCTCTGGAACGGTCGTCGGTCAGCTCCAAGCTGGTAGTCCTCCACCAGATGACGCACCGGTACCACCAGGGTCCGTATCAGGGATCTGCACGAGTATGGACACGGCCGAGTGCTCAAAATAAACTGTACAGGTTGACAGGAACGTCACAAATTTCAACACTCCCCCATGATCCGATGGTACGCATGTCCATACATGTGCAGCACTCAAACCAGTACAACAATGTGTGCAACGACAAAACGAATGACCACCACAACACCCCACACTCAACCACTCTCAGGCACGGGGCGAAGTCCGAAAGAACGAATGGCCACTAGGAACTTTTCGCGTGTCAGTGCCTTCGTCAAGAAGTCAGCACGTTGCATGTCAGTGCCAACACAAATGACGAAGATCACGTGTCGCTCCACCAGGTCATGCACAAAGTGATGCTCCACTACAATGTGCTTCGTGCGAGCATGAAAGATATCAGAGTTCTCCGCAATGGCAAGAGCACTCTGGTTGTCGCAACGAAGCACAATGGCGGGTACAGACTGACCCAGCTCAAGGAACAGGCGTTGCAGCGATACCGCCTCAGCAACCCCTACACCCAGAGCAACATACTCTGCCTCCGATGAGCTACGTGCAATGCAGCCCTGCTTCCCGCTGCACCAGGACAGAACGGTACCACCGAGCGAGACCATGTAACCGGTGTGGCTGCGTCCATCTGGGCTCCATACCCAGTCGCTGTCAGTGTAGCCGTCAAAGACCATCGAAGACTGCCAGCAAAAGTAGAGTCCGAGGTACGGTGTGGAGACCACGTACCGCACCACTTGCAAAGTCGCGTAAAGGGCTCTAGCACGTGGAGCCTACGAAAACTAGGCAAGGAGGTTGACGTCGAATGCGATGTCCGGACGTGTGGTAGTGGCCAGGTANCGATGAGCTACGTGCAATGCAGCCCTGCTTCCCGTTGCACCAGGACATAGCGGTACCAGCGAGCAAGACCATGTAACCAGTGTGACTGCATCCATCTGGGCTCCATACCCAGTCGCTGTCAGTGTAGCCGTCAAAGACCATCGAAGACTGCCAGCAAAAGTAGAGTCCGAGGTACGGTGTGGAGACCACGTACCGCACCACTTGCAAAGTCGCGTAAAGGGCTCTAGCACGTGGAGCCTACGAAAACTAGGCAAGGAGGTTGACGTCGAATGCGATGTCCGGACGTGTGGTAGTGGCCAGGTACTTCAGAGATCCGATGAGATGGAGGTACAAGGTCACATCCACTGTCTCCCCTTGCTGTGTGGGATCGTCCACCTTCAGGGCATCCTGCCCGTCGGGTGTGAGAGGTGTGGAAGCCGTGGGCACTGCGCTGAGGAGGTCGCTGAAGTGCTCTCCCACAACACGTGCGTATCGGGCCTGGTGCAGTAGAAAAGTACGATGTCTGCAATCTTGTACGATCTCCATGCCAAGAAACACCACTCTAGGACCAAGGTCCTTCATCCTGTAGGCAATCTGGAGGACGGCCTTGGCCTCCTTCACGGCCTCTAGTGAAGGAGACGTGATGAGAAGGTCGTCGACATAGACTAGGATGGCGGTGAACCGCTCAAGCGTCCATCGGATGAAGAGAGAGGGATCTGCCTCGCTCTGTACATATCCTGCACGAGTAAGGGTGCCAGTGATCTCCTGATTCCAACACCGAAGAGACTACTTGAGGCCGTACAAGGAGTTGCGCAAGCGCCAGACCTTATCGCCGTCGTCAAAGGCGGATGGCTCAGCCACGTAGATCTCCTCATCCATAGAGCCATGGAGGAACGCATTGTTCACATCCACCTGGTGTAGTTCCCAGTCATGCTGAGCCACAACACCAAACAGCGCTTGAGCTGAGGTCATGCGGCCGACAGGGGCGAAGGTGTTCCTGTAATCGATGCCCTCAATCTAAGAGTACCCCTTGACGACCAAGCGAGCCTTGTGGTGTTCCATTGAGCCATATGGCTTTATTTTCTTGCGAAAGACCCACTTGACCTGAATAGCCTTCCTCCTAGGTGGAAGGTCGACTAGCTCGTAAACTCCGTGTTCTGTGATGGCGTAAAGCTCATCCTCATAGGCAGCACGCCAAGGGTCAGCATCCTGTGATGAGAGAGCTTCCCTCAGTGTGCCCGGGTTAGGGGCCGAAAAGGGAGAGCTCTGCGTGGCAAGAGCGCATGCCTCAGTGCTAGGTCTGAAGACCACAAGATCGGCTGCTGCATCACAAGCGATGTGGAATTTGCGAGTGACGAGATTGTGTCCTATGGGACACGCTGGATGTACCTCTGTGTGCTCAGTGCAGACACTCAGGCCTAGTGCCTTTGTGCCGGGGTCACCACTCACGACGCTGGGAGTGGAGCACTTGAGTGCAGGGCCACACGCTCGCTGAGCTCTGAAGTCCAATGGTCAAAGACGACCACCAGGCTCACGGGAGTAACCTGGGTTCAAGGGGCGCACCTCATGCTCAGGAATGGGCACAATCACAGCCCGGGAGAGCTGAGGCAAGGGAGCTGGTGATGTCATGCGAGGAGATGCGTGTGTGGGAGACAGGGGACTTGGTGTGACAGTAGGGATAGGTGAGGCAGGGCCACACATAGAGGCAGGAGTGTTGGCGGAAATAGGTACGGTCACAGGAGTACGCACAGGTGTAGGATCATGGGTACATGAGGGAGCGAGGGAACCGGGGTAGAAGCCGGCGGTACTAGAGAGGTCTCTGGGCCGACAGCGATGATTGCTGGGTCATCAAGAGTCGGAGACCGTGAAGTGGAGGGAGCTCGAACGGACACATCTGCCTGGCGAGGGATGCTCGCAGGCGAAGACTCCCCCATCCGGCGAGAGACCTCACACGTAGGGATGTGCATGTCAGACAGCGACGTAATCGACGTCAGATCGCGGTAGGTGAGGGAGTCAAAGAAGAGCGCGTCGCTTGACTCAATAATGCGACGACGGGTAGGGTCCCAAAAACGCCAGGCCTTCGATCGCGGGGAGATGCCTACAAAGGCACACAAGCGACCCCGCGGTGAGACCTTGGACCCCTGATGATCCTCGGTGTACCACACGGAAGCCAAGGACCCCCAGACGCGAGTGAGACGAAGGTCAACACGGTGACCAAACCAGAGCTCATGCGGTGTAACGTGGTCCGGAAGGGGATCGTGCGGGAGGCGGATCGAGACCAAAGTCATGTAGGCAAAGCCCTCAAAAGTGAAGGACTCTGGGATACCGCACTCAGACCGCATAGCGCGAACCGCATCCTCCATAGTGCGGTTCCAACGCTCAGAAACACCGTTCTACTGAGGAGTAGCAGGAGCGGAGACCTGATGAAAAATCCCGTGCTTAGCGAAGAAGCTATCCATGTCGCCTAGAAACTCGCCGCCACGATCCGAGCAGAAGGTGTGGAGCGTGTGGCGGGACTGACGCTCAGCCATCACTAGCCAGAGGCAAAGGGCGAGAGCGGCGTCACTCTTCTGGCGCAGGCTGTAGACCCACCACATCCGGGTGAAGTCATCAGTCAGAGTCAGGATGTATCGACCCCTATCGGACAAAGACTCGACAAGAAGAGGACCAAGAAGGTCCGAATGGACTAACTCGAGAGGATGAAGTGTGCGAGAGCGGGAGTCAGGGTAGGTGCAGCGATGCATCTTATCCTGGGCGCAGAAGAGAAAGTCGGTCTTGGGCGGCTTCCCGAAAGAAGCCCCGTCAAGACCGAGAGCGAGCTGTGTCCAAATGAGCTTTGACACAGTGTCGGAGCCCACATGACAGAGACGGCGATGAAGCAATCGTTGGTGCTCAGGAGACAGGACACCGGTGACAAAAACACGAGCTGAAGGGGAAGGGGAGCAAGGAGCAGAAGTCCAGGAGATACGGTACAGGTCATCCACAACAGAGGCACGTAGAACAATGTTGCGAGTGTCAATTGCAGTCACAGTCGCGGACTCGGCAGTGTGCTCCACAGAGAGTCCCATCAGTGTGCAAGCACGTTCAGAAAGCAAACTGAGCTTGAGGTCAGGCACAAACAACACCTCGGAGAGATACAAGGGGCCAGACAGACCATCGAAATGTACGACCCCAATACCCTGGATTCGCAAGGACTCAGCAGAGCCTGTGCGGATGGAACGAACAGACGCAACAGGGCCGAGAACAACGAAGTCACTACGAAGACACGTCATGTGATGAGTGGCACATGAATTGATGATCCAAGTGCCACCTGAATCACGACTAGAGGACGTCACTGTACAACGGGCAATGGAACACTCGGCCTCAGACGAGCGCTGGGCAGCAGGTGGGGAGAAACGACGAAGGGCACAAATGTGAGACTCATGAAGCCAATCTGTACACTCAGGCCCATCGTCATCACATGCCGACTGTGCCCCCCCACACGAGTAATCCCGAGCCACAAGAACAGACAGACCGACAGTTTGTGAACCACCCGGCTGTGACAACACACTCGCACCTCCCTGAAAGCAGAGTGCCAGAAGGTGTCGGAGCTCAGCGATGGTGCGGTCACATGGGTCCGGATCGCTGCTACTTGCCGGTTGAGAAGTAGGAACAAGTGGAGTTGTGGCCGCCATGCGTTCGGAGGATGGCGAGGATGATGTGCTGGACGTGGGACGGAGGGCGTGTGCAGCCTGGAGCCCACGAGAAATCCGCGCCCAGTCGAGCGACTACTGGCACACGGTGTAGCGATGGGCGCCTCCATAGTTGTAACAGTGAACAGAACGTCCACTACTTCCACTAGAGGGTGACTGATGCTGTGACTACTGCTGACCTGGTCCCCGCTTCCCCTTCTTCTTCTTCCCCTGAGCTGCTGCTCCAACACCCTGTGTGTGAGTGGGTGTGGACGGGGCCGAACATGAGGAGGAAGACGGAGACGTTATGGAGGATGAAGAAGGAGGCTGTAGGAGGGATGATGGTGGTGATGCGACGACTACTGCAATGAGGGAAGTCTCCTGATGGGCCACGGTTGCCTCGCGGGCTGAAGTCACCTGGAGGAAGAGCAAATGTGCCCAAGGGAGAAGCTGTAAAGTGGCTGAAAAGGGCTCGAGGAAAGCGTTGCTGTACCGTGTGAAGATGTCAGTATACTCAAGGTGAAATCCGAGCATCATCGTACGGAGCGCCCACAACTGTGTGCCTCAGGAGGTCCCAAGACGTGTATACATGTGCATGGCGCATTGCCAGTATTTGGCTACAGGTTCTGCAGGACCCTGACGGAGAGAGTGGAAGGCACGAATGTGCGCTGCACGGGTGGCGTGCGTCTCTCCGGCCAGCAGGGATAAGGCTAGATCTCAACCTCCACGTGGATCAGCATTGGTGCCTGTGGCGGGCTCGCCAAGGAAGGGGTGGAACTGGACGACGGTCTAGCGTGGCATGGCATAGAGGAGTTCGCGCATCGCTCTGGCTGCTGTCAGCACCTGTGCTAGGTGTAAAGGCTGATACGGGCTGTGGTAGTAGGGCCACATGCCCTTTGAAGTAGCCCAAACCTGAAAGAGGATCTCCCAACAGTCGAAGCCATCCTCACTGATGTACCGTGGAGGTGGTGTCTCAAAGTCCTTGGGTTGCTGCTCCGTGGGGAGAGCAACCGCAGGCCGAGGGGGACGAGGGACGGGGAAGACTCCTGGAAGGGGATAGTCACCGGGATAGTCGAGTGACGATGGCACCATAGGAATCCAGGGAGATCTGGTGCCCGTCTGCAACTGATGGAGGCGCTCCTGAAGAACTCAAATCTCATGATCCAGGGAGTCGTCTGTCATGCATGGCATGAATGGCTCATCATCCAGGAGGTCAGAAGGTGGTGGGTCAGGTCGAGCTCCTATAACGGGTGCCTGATCCGACTGTTGTGTAGAGACCGCGACGCCGGCAGCTCCCTCGGAAACCTGCCGTGGGACTGTGACACGCAGAAGCTCAGTCAGCGTACGGATGGCATCAGTCTTCTCCCTCTGTAGGCGACGCATCTCAACCCACTGGCTCCACAGATCCTCAATGGCCTGTGAGCGTGGGCTCAGGATCCAGAAGAGGAGGAGGAGGGATCATCTATCGCCTTCACCTTCTTCTCCGACGAGTTTGTCGCCTCTTAGTATGGGTCGACACGTCAGGTTTATCGGATTTCAAAAGCATTAGCGTTCCTCGATGAATTGAGACGTTGGCAATTTTTGACTGTCCAGCCAAAATTTTGGCCAAGTATGGTGCTGACGTCAGCACCACCTGATGATGTCAGCAAGTGGTTGCTGACGTTAGCACAACCTGATGATGTCAGCAAGCAAAAATACTGACGTCCACTCGATTCCTTCCTCTTTTCATTTCTTTTTTTTTTCCTCTCGCGGTTCTGCGCGAGCGTGCAGCCGCTCCGTGGCGGCTGTGTAGAAGCTGCGCGGAGGCTGCGCAGCAGCTTCTGCTCAGCTGCTGCTGCAGCTATGCTGTCAGCTGTAGCAGCAGCTGCGTGGGTGCGTGGGCAGCAGTGGCAGTAGCGGCTGCGCAATGCCGCTACTGCTGCTGCGCGGAGCGGCTGCTGCTCGCCGCCGCCGCCGCGCGCTGCTTTTGTTGCTGTTGCTGTGCTACTGTTGCTGCAGCTGCTGCTGCTATGCTGCTGCCGCCACGGCTGCCGCTGCTGCTGTTGCACTACCGTTGCTGCCGCTGCTACTGTTCTGCTCTGCCGCCGCTGCTACCGCTCGCTGTTACTGCCGCGGCTGCCGCTGCGGCTACCGACGGCGGCTGCACTTGTTGCAGCTGCCACGCTCTACTATAGCTACTGCTACGGCGCTGCTGCTGCCGCTGCTACTGCTACAGCTCTGCTGCTATGCTGCTGGCATGGTTGCAACGCCCCTGCTATGGTCTCACGTGATGGGTGTGGGCTGCGTCGACGGCGACCGGCTGTCTTCGATAGGCCCCAGTGGATCTGGTGCAGCGGTGACTCCCACTGCTGCTGCTCTGCTGCGTCTCTGCTATGCAACTCAGTGAGAACTGTCTCACTACTCTGATACCATGAGAAGATGCAAGGAAGCTTCCTAACAACACTCCCGTTGACCAGGCGTCAGTGCCTGATCAGACGGTGATGACAGTCACAAGTCGAGCACGCAACGGCAAGAGTTTGGCTAGGGGACACAAGGCAAAGTGTCTGAATGCTTCAATATCATTTGCAGAGAGAGACGAAAAATGACAGGTCCATGGCATAAGTACCTGCCGCGGCGCACGGCGGGTGCCGCACGCGGCAGTGCAAGATCTGTCCTAAAACCGGCCCAAAATCACTGTTTTGGCCAAAACTCTACACACACATGTCAGAACGCTACGTCGTCTGAACCTAGACGTGTAGAATCACAAGCCATACGCTACCACTGGTCACATGTATGCATCCAGCATTGAACGGTGGACACACAATGCAAAAACATGCAAATCTCGCCCACGTCGAGTCCACCGATAAAGTCCTACGTGCTGTAGAAAAACTACAAGAGGTCCCGGGTAGCATCCAGAGCTCTGGAACGGTCGTCGGTCAGCTCCAAGCTGGTAGTCCGCCACCTGATGACGCACCGCTACCACCAAGGTCTGCATCGGGGATTTGCACGAGTATGGACACGGCCGAGTGGTCATAGTAAACCGTACAGGTTGACAGGAGCGTCACAAATCACAACACATGCAACGTACGGGCTTCCACAATCGTTGCTTAAGTCTCTTGCCCCCTCAGTCTGCCGCTCTAGAGTGTAAGTCTAGATGCTCTGGGTTTGCTACTAAGAAATGCATGCGCTAGTGTTAGCGCAAGAAAGGAGCTGAAAACTGAAAGTGATAATAGGAATGGAGAATGAGCAACAAGGGGAGACCCCTCCAAGTTCTATCACCCCCCCCAGCTCTGTAGAGCTTGTTACTCACCTAACCAACCAATCAGAAAATAGACCAATACCTATTTTGTGGCAGGCATGGTTTTCTCGGTGAGTCCTGCCAAACAGCTGACAACACAACACCCAGGCGTCGTCCGTTTTGCCTGAGAACTGGACCATACCATAATACCGTGCGGTGAGAAACAGCTAGAAAAACAGCAGCATGGAGTTATGGCTACCCGAACCCAGGAAGTGCCTACGATGGTCCATGATGCCAAACAGTGCCACACAACATGAGACATGGACCCTAGGCAGAGTATGACACTGCGGACGCAATGGTATAGTTTGATCTAGCGCTAGAAGCATACAGATAGCATCTGTGGAGGCAGCGACTGCCAGCGGCCCGACCACCGAGGAGGCCTGCCGATGGACCTGAGTACGTCGTCGTATAGAGGAGGCTTCAGTTAAGTGAGAATAGGCCTCAATGTGTGTCGGCTCCACCGGACGATACTCTAGCAGTATCGAGTCTCGCCATCAGTGATCTGCACACCGATGTACACAAACTAGGAGGACACAATAGAGCACAATGAGAGATGCGCAAAAACCAACTCTCCCCCATGACTCACAGGCGTAATGAACATGGGCGGGCAGAGACACAATCAACGTTTAGACTCCCTCAAGGCACGCAAAGACGCAAGCAAGGACAAATAGGGGCAACTCACAGACGCACATCGACCAAACTCGCAGCCTTCTTGAACGAGACGCGCTTCAGTGCCTTGGTCAAGAAGTCAGCCAGCTGCCGTGTTGTTTCAATCCACACAATGCTGATGACGCCGTCATGTAACAAAAAACGCACATAGTGATACTCAATGTTGATGTGTTTTGTGCGTGTGTCACCTGACCATCAGGTGACATGGGTGAGGATGCGCTCAGCACGAGGGATAGGTCCTCGGTAAAGCGAGTGGACCGAGTCTACACATAGGCAGCCTGGTGGACGTGCACGATGCCCTGGGAGCAATCATGCTCGAGCTCCATGCACAGGAAGACTCGGGCAGACCCGAGATCCTTCATTTGATAGGCGGTGTGCAGCATGTCCTTGGCAGCCATGTCTGGCGACGCAAAGAGGAGATCGTCGACGTAGACCAGAACAGCGGCGATGGTCTGGCCTAGCGGGCTGACAAACAGTGTAGGGTCAGCGGTGCTACGCAAGAGGCCAACGCGGAGGAGCGCGTTGCAAATCTCCTGGTTCTAGCACCAAAGTGACTGCTTCAGACCATAGAGGGTCTTTCATAGTCGCCAGACTCTCCCAGTGTCGTCGTCAAAGCATGGGGGCTGCACGATGTAGAGCTCCTCACCCTCCAATGAGCCATGGAGGAAAGCATTGCTCACGTCCACCTGATGCAGCTCCCATCCATGATGGGCAACCAGGTTAAAGAGCGCCCATAAAAAAAACCGACCAACTGGGGCAAAGATCTTGTCGTTATCAATCCCGGGGACCTGAGCGAGCCCCTTGGCTGTGAGGCGGGCCTTGTACTTGTCCAAGGACAAGTCCGGCTTCCATTTACGCCGGAAGATCCACTTGGCCGCAATGGCCTTCCAACCTGGAGGGAGGTCGACAAGGTCATGCATATGGTGCTCCCGGATTGCAGCGAGCTCGTCGGGGTAGGCAGCATCCCAATGTGCGGCCTCAAGAGAGGCTCAAGCCTCGTGTAGGGTGGCTGGGTCCTCCGGGCGTGCTATGGAGCAGACTGTGAGAGCATGTGCATCTTGAGCTCCAGGTAGGATGCCCGCGAGTGCAGCCACGACGGCATGCCGATGCTCATGATGGAGCATGGCCTAGCCCAGTGCAGAGTCCGAGTGAATGTCTCCAATGATGGCTGACGTGGTGAATCCGAGGGCCTCGGTGCCAGGGTCCCTACTCACTATTGTAGTTGTGAAAGAGACACATGGATCGATATGGGGTTCGAGGCGCCACACAGCGCGGTGCGGCGATCTACGCGCTCACTGACGACCTGGGTCAAAGGCTGCCGCCTAGGCCTCGCGAGTAGCGCGTCACGATGGGAGATGGCACAGAGTCCGTCGAACTAATGGAGGCGATCGGGGTTATTAGCACGGAGGGACTACCGGACGCAACTGGGGCTGCTGGCCCGGAGGGGCCAACAGACGCGACTGGACCTACTGGCTCGGAGGGGCCAACTGCCGCGACAGGGGCTGCTGGCCTGGAGGGGCAAGCGGTCGCGCCTTGGACTGCCGACTCGGAGGGGCCAATGGGCGCGCCTGGGACTGCTGGCCCGGACGGGCTGGCAGATGCGACCGGGGCTGCCGGCTCGGAGGGGCAACGGGCGCGACTGGGGCTGCTAGCCTAGAGGGGCCACCGGGCGCGACTGGTGCTGTTGGCCCGGAGGGGCCAACAGGCGCGACTGAACCTGCTGGCCAGGAGGGGCCTGCCGCCGCGACGGGGGCTGCTGGCCCGGAGGGGCAAGCGGTCGCGACTAGGGCATCCGGCCCGGAGGGGCTAGCGAGCACGACTAGGACTGTTGGCCCGGCCGGGCTAGCGGGTGCGACCGAGGCTACCGGCTTAGAGGGGCAGCGGGCACAACAAGGGCTGCTAGCCTAGAGGGGCCACCGAGCGCGACTGGTGATACTGCCCCGGAGGGGCTAGCGGGCGCGACTAGAACGCTGGCCCGGAGGTGCTTGCGTGTGCGACTTGGGCTGCTGGCCTTGAGGGGCTTGCGGATGCGACTGGGACTGTTGGCCCAGAGGGGCCAGCGGACGCGAGTGGGGCTATCGGCTTAGAGGGACTAAGAGTTGTGTCACCTGGAAGGGACAAGATGGAGGACGGACTCACCACTCCTCCACGCGACGGGAGGGACACGGACGATCCGGAGCGAATAAGATCACAAGGAAACATCTCCTCAAAGAAGAGGACATCGCGAGACTCGACGATGAAGTGCAAAGATGGATCCTAGAAGCACTAGGCCTAGGACTGATGGGAGACACCGAGGCATGCAAGGATGTGCGCGATGGGCGAGCTTGCCGCCCTGCTGCAAGGCGGACAGCAATACAATGGCCACACAGCCCTATAGCCGGACGGAGGTCAGAGCGTTGATTGTACCAGTGTTTATACGGCGTGGACTGGAGGAGAAGGGATTTGTGGGGAATCCGGTTTAGACCCACGTCATGTAGGCCATGGTTTCAAAATAGAAGCCATCGGCAAGACCAAACTCAGCCCGTATGGTACGGACGGCGTAGGCCATACTGTAGTTCCACCGCTCGCAGACGCTGTTTTGAGCGGGTGTGTAGGGCGCTGACGTCTCGTGGTCGACAGCGTGGGAAGCAAGAAAAGCCGTGGTCTCGCCCATGTATTCACCACCACGATCGGAGTGAGAGTGGCAAAGAGATCGACCACACTTGCACTCCGCAAGGACAAGCCAGTCCTAAATGGTACGGGCAACATTGCTCTTCCATCGAAGGCAGAAGACCTAGCGGTAGAAAGAGTAGTCGTTAGTGAGGGTGAGGACATATCGGCCGCGCTCGCCAACAGACTTGGTAGGGAGATGACCCAAGACATCGCAATGGACCACGTGTAGAGGTACGAACACACGCGAGGAGGACTGAGGGTATGTGGACCAGTGCATCTTGCCCTGAGCGTAATCAATGCACTCTGTGGACACGGCCAAGGAAACGTGTCCAGGTCGAGGCCCTTGGCCAGGTGGGTGCGGAGTATGCTATCGATGGCAACAGAGTGCACGTGGCAAAGGCGGCGGTGCAAGAGGTGAGTATGCTATGGAGAGAGCGTACACATGACGAACACATGGCCTGTGGTGGCCGACGCGAAGGGGACAGAAG
>SZWC01009295.1:9253-20940 GCA_023375785.1 Penium margaritaceum | reverse complement strand
AGTATATAATGAAAAAACATGCAAATGGGGCTCATGCCCAGTCCGCCGAAAGGCGCCTGCAAGACGTAGAAGTCACAGCAAGGAGTCCCGGTGACATCTGGGGCTCTGCAACGGTGGTCGGTCAGCTCCAGACGGGTAGCCCGCCTGTCGTCGCGCCGGTGTCACCAGGGCCGCCTGCCTCAGGGATCTGCACGAGTATGGACACGGCCGAGTGGTCACAGTAAACTGTACAGGAACGGTACAAAGCACAACAGTCTCGTGGATTGAAGAGTGGCAGTTTGTGAGTTTGCCTCGTTGCCTTGCAGCCTATGGTCAGCGCTTCTCTCGTCATGTAGCCCTCGCCGCAGTGAGTCGTGATCGTTCCACCGTTCGTGCGTTGGGTGGCTTTTGGATCCTTGATTCAGGTGCCACCCACCACATGACCTCGTCGCGCATGTCCTTTGTCTCCCTTGGTCCTGTTGGCTCTGTCCGCTTTGTCCGCACTGGCTCCGGCCAATTGCTCCCAGTCCAAGGGGTTGGTGTTGTACGCTTCATTGGCCAGGGGGGGAACTGTTCTTACCAGATGTCCAATACGTTCCATCGCTCGAGCTGAGTCTGCTCTCTGTCACGACACTCCACGATCCGGGCACGGACTTCTCGTCCAGTCACGGCATTGCCTCTGTCTCTCACCGCACATCTGGTCGCATTCTCTTGCAAGGCACACCTTGTGATCATCTATTTTGCGTCCCTACATTTGCACCGTCTCTTGCCACTGCTGCCCATGTGCATGTCGCGCGCTCTCTCTCACCCGCTCATGCGCAACTGCTGCACCGCCGCCTATGCCACATCCATACCACAGCCATCGACAGCCTGCTTCGTGTTCTCTCCGCCGATGGCCTTGATACTGCCACGTTCTCAGCTCCTTGTCCCCTGATTGTCTTGACCGTGCTTAGGGCAAGATGCATTGGTCCCCACTCAGCACTTCATAGTCTCGCACTTCTCATCCTCTTGACTTGTTACATGCTGATGTCATGGGTCCCCTCTCTCATGACTCTCTTGGTGGTGTCGGGGCTACGTACTTTGTGTCACAGATGACTTTTCTTGCATGCGTTCGGCCTTTGCTCTCAAACAAAAGAGTGACGTTTGCTCCACTCTTGAATCCTGGCTCCCTCAAGCTAAATTCGCTTGTGGTTTTTGCCTTCGTGTCTTTCGTTGTGTCCGTGGCGGTGAATTCATTGGTCCCACCTCTTGCGGTTTGACTATCGAGACCATTGCTCTGTACACACCCCAATAAAACGGCGTTTCTCAGCGATGGAACTTGACACTTGCTGATGGAGTTCACTCTCTCCTCATTGCCTCAGCCTTCCACCCCTGTTCTCTTTTGAAGCCATGTTGTACATGACTTGGGTTTGGAACCGTGTCCGGCACGGTCCCCTCCCACGCCATGTCACTCCATTTGAACGCTGGTTCGGCCGTCATGCAGACCTCCACCTCGCTCCCGTTTAGGGCTGTGTCACTGCCGTTTGGCTTCTCGAGATCCTTCGTGACGGCAAACGTAGTCCTCGTGCTTGCTTGTGCACCTTTCTCGGGGTCTCCGCCATGTCCAAAGCCTGGTGCTTCTGGAACCTCGATCGTGCCCACGTTGTTCAGTTTCGTGACGCACTCTTCTTGAAGGACGTCTTTCCTCGAGACCTGTCCCATGTTGCTCCACCCTCTTCCTTGTCCTCGCTCCGTCGGCTTGGAGGGGGTTGGTTCTCTTCTACCCTCCGTTCTTGCCGACCCTTCCCCTGTTGCCCCGGCCCCTTCCACTTAAGACCCACCTGATGTGTCCCTCTCCGACACCCTCAGCACTCTGCCTCCATCCTCATCCGACCCTTCCACAATGTCCTCTCCTTCTTCATCACCTCAGTCTGTGTGGGTGACTCTTAGCGATTCACCACTATCTGCTGATGCCGTGGCATAGTCATCTCCTGGCACTAAAGCTGAGTCATCTTTGGTGAGAGAGTCTCACCGCCGATTACAGATGTGCCCCTAGCCGTATCAGTCACAAAGTCTGCTCAACCCTCTCAGCGTCGCACTCGCTCTAGTGTCCCTCCCACTGAAATGGCTGCACCCCCAGACCAACGGGCCTTGATGCAGTGGGTCTTTCGGTGAGCGTGGTCCACCCCAACTCTGCAGTGGGCTATACACTGGTCGCTCATGAGTTCCAAAGTGCGTTGGATGCTTCAGTCGCCAGCTATGTTGCCGCATGCTTTGCGGCCAGCGGTCTTCCCTCACTTCCTATTGAGCCCACTACAGTGCGCCAGGCAAGAGAGGCAGCTAATGCAGACCTCTGGGAAAAGGCCATGCAGGAGGAGCTCACAACTCTGAATGAGCATGAGGTCTTCGAGCTTGTAGACCTCCCCCCTGGCCGCAAGGCAGCCTCAGCACGCTGGGTGCTTTGACGTAAGTTGAATCCTAATGGTACTGTCGACAGGTACAAGGCACGCCTCACCGCCAAGGGATTCTACCATATCCCAAGCGTCGATTTTGACGAGACATTTGCACTTGTGGGACGTTACACCACAGCTCAAGCTCTCTTGAGCCTGGTTGCCTAGCACAGCTGGGAGTTGGAACAGATGGGCGTCAACAATGCATTCTTGCATGGACGCCTTGACGAGGAGATCTACATGGTGTAGCCTCCAGGTTTCACGGATGGCACGAAAAAGGTCTGGCGGCTGCGTAAATCCCTCTACGGGCTCAAGCAGTCCCCTCGCTGCAGGAACCTGGATATCTCGGCCACCCTTGAGAAGGGTGGCTACCGTTGCGCGTGCCTATCCGCTGCATCACGTTGGGCTGCGACAAACAGAGCACCAAGGCAGTTGCAAAGCATGATGGCATGCATCATTCACGCACAAAACACATCAACATAGAGCACCACTTTGTACGTGAGTGCATTGCCGCAGGAGAGGTCCAGGTCGTCTGGGTCGACACACATCAGCAGCGTGGAATCTTTCTTACCAAAGCTCTCAGCAGTGGGATGTTCGAGGTGATTGTGCATGTAGTTGGCTTGTTGCATGCACGCGATGCTCCTGGCTGAGTTCACATCCTTCGTCTGTCTCTCGTACTGTGCTCCTTTGTGTGGTGTGTGGGATGTTCGTTTGTGGGTCATGGGGGAGTGTTAGTTTGTCTATCAAACACGAAAGTGACCTCTTGACTTCTTCCATTCACACACACACACACACACACACACACACACCATTCCTGCAGGTGACTGAGCATGACTGAAGCTATGGAGCCGTGCATCACTGGCGTCTCTGCCGGGTGCAAGATCGGTGGGCTCGACCATGCTCAGCTCTATTGGAGCTGATATCTTACTGCTTCAAACATTTGGTGATAAGCCATATGATGGCTAAAACATGAGAGATACACTGAGAGATGCATGCACCACATACGCTCGTGGTCGATCTGGTTTGTGGTTCTTGTACCTTCCATGCAATGCTTGATGTCTTGCTATTTCCCGGGTTGCTGATCCTGCGGGGCCACACACTCAGTCGCTCTGAGGTGTGAGGAACCACGGCGGACTTTTAGCCGACCGGTTTGGTTCGACCCCGGGGTGGCGACTGGGCCCCACTTCGAACTCTTCGAGTGGGTGGCCAAGTCAACCGCGGCTAAGAAAGCACTGGCTTCTTACTCTCGTTACTCGCTCTCGCTACTCAACTAAGCACGTTTTTCACCAACCTCTTGTCCCACCATGACTGTGATTGCTGTAAGAGTTGAGTTAGCGCAGTAGTGAGGGCATGTCGGCATTGTGCCGCTGCCTACACATTGGTCCCCATATGATTTTTAGTTCGGTGGACATCCGGTGCAATGGATTCGACGGAATCCTTGGCCGACTAGGAAAAAACGGCGGTTCTTTAGGGTCTCCGACCCTCAAGCCATCCCGTCCCACCGCCCACAATCCTAGGTGACCCCGCTCGAGCCACGTGGCTCTTTCGACCGGTTGACATGGTACTGCCATGCTGCACTCCCCCCCACTAGGAGTGAGAGCCGCATCGGCATCTCCGATAATCCCAATGTGGGATTCGAGCCCTGGAGCTCTGATACCATTGTAACGGATTTGACGGAATCCTCGGCCGACTAGGCCAAAACCGCGGTGCTTGAGGGTCTCCGACCCTCAAGCCATCCCGTCTGACCGCCCACAGTCCCAGGTGACCCCGCTCGAGCCACGTGGCTCCTTTGACCAGTCGTCGTGGCACTTTGTTTTTCTATAAAAGTGGCCCCCATATTCCTTTTTTGTGATTGATTTGTCCAACTTACAAACCCAACGGAATCCAAATAACATTCTGTTTTTGATTCATTGATATGGTTTTTTGAATTTTATGTACCTTATTGGATTCTTGGCCAATATTGTTTGAAGATTTTTCATACTTTGGTCTACTTTTTACGTATTAATCATTGATGCAAAACTAACATTTCATGGCTTTGATGTGACCTAGTAAATGAATAAGGAAATTTTACCAGAATGATGTCATCATGAAATCATCATGAAATTTGCTTCAAATAAGAAAAAGGTGATTTTGAATCGAAATTGAATGCAATGGTCTCACTATGTGAAAAAAGCTAAAACATTTTTTGCTTCGGTGTAACAACTAGAGCGCAAAAGCCATCATAGAAAACTCCGGCGTGTTCCATGCACGCACGAAGCACATAAACGTCGAGTACCACTACATCCGGAACCTGGTGGATCAAGGTGAGATTTAGGTCATGTGGGTCGACACTGACTCGCAGCATGCTGATTTTCTAACAAAGGCCAGTAGTCGTACGAAGTTTCTAGCGGCTGTTCATTATGTGGGATTGCACTCAGCCTGTGCCGTGAACTCAACTCTGCCCTTGTGCCAGTGTTCATTGTTGTTTCTCATCGTGTTGCTCTTGTGCTATTATTCGCGTCAGTGGTACTGCATGTATGGACTTGTTTGCCGTGTGGTCATGGGGGAGTGATATTATGTACTCAGTGTGACCTCTTGGCTCACGTCCTTGCCGTGCAGATCCCTGATGAGGCAAAGTTTACGGAAGATTGGTGAAGTAGACAAGAGCCAACCGAGCAGCCACCGAGTAGACTCCAGCCGTCTTCATGCGTGTTGGGGTCTCTCGTGGAGTGCTGATACTTTGTCTCAAAACTCGTGCATGTTTGAGCTATGTTGGCTGCTGACCTAGTCTTGTCTTACCTCTCAACCAGTGACAGTTCAGCCTGGCATAGCTTAGGCCTAAACGTTTGTTGTGGGCTTGTAAGACCTAGGAGGGGTTATTCCCTTTGTTTTTGAGTGGGCACCGGTGAGCCCTAGATCACCGGCCGATGGGTGGGCACGGTTAGCGAGCTCCACTCGATGGCACTCACTCACTCGCTCTTTTGTATCTCGCTCTCACCATGGGTGTCCGTTTTGACTCCTATTACTCTTGTTCCAACCACAGAGTTGTGCTCCACGTGGCAATGGCTCTGAACGTCGTATATCCCCTCTAGTTCGATCAGAGATCCAGTTCTCTACCCCATGGTTGATGCTAATGAGCTGATGACAACTCAACGAGAGAATAAAGGAAAGTTGAAAAGTTTCAGAAACAATGCGCCCGTTGTGATCGCGCCGTCATCGGTGCCTACAATTGGAGGCTCTTATGTTACATCGGCTAAATGGCTGAGGTCAGATTAGCCTGCGAGATCAATCTAACAGTCATCGCTGACCGTCATATTTGGAAAACTAGCTTCAAGATCAGGCTCTTGTCATGAAACCTGCCATCGTCGTCGGAGCTTGTCATGGCGACTCATCAGGTCGTCGCCGCGGACAAGTTTGCCCATGCAACAATCAAGACTCCAGCAGCTCTTGGGTGAGGTTGGCTACGGTTGAAGTTGTGGATTGAACACCCTCAACCCACGATTCTGACCAAATCGGATGCTGCTGTGGAACTTCCTCCTTCCGCTCGGTTGATTTTAGTGGTTGGGTGGTTTTCGCGAGTTTTTTTTCCCTTTATTTTTACCATCAATGGCTGATTATGCAATTGGAAAGCGAGGTTCGCTGCCTCATTTATGTCTCACAGCATGCATTTCTTTCACGATCTAGCAGGGACGGCCAGCTTCCCATCGCAAGTTGGAATAAGTACTGGTGGATATGGGTGAAGCAATAGACTTCACCCACGCACGTACGTGACCTATTCACTAGCCTAGCGTTGTGTAGGCCGTGGAGGACACACAGTGTCCTGAATTTCATGGGTGGATGAACTGGGTGAAATGTCGCGCACCCATTCCCAACTGCGGCCAATTCCGCAGTTCAACCGACAGCTCGCTTTGGTCGGCGATGCTGGTTGGACTGCCTGTGCAGAGCATGGCCGCTCTTTGGCCATGCTCTAGGCAAGGGAAGTAAGTGGGGATTTCTCCCCACTCGATCCTGCTCTTGTGATGTGAGCTGTTTCCGTCCGTTTGTACAGCTCATTGTGACCACTCGGCCGTGTCCATGCTCGTGCAGATCCCTGATGCGGACCCAGCTGGCGCCGGAGCAATGATGGTTGGTGGATTCACCCGCCAGCAGCCACCAGGCGGCTGCCATGATGTCTCGGGTGCTTGCTGGGGTACTATGCAGTTTTTCTGCAGACGCTAGAGTTTTCTCGGTGGACAGGCTCTTGAGGCTGATTTGCATGTTCTACATTGTCCTTCCACAGATTGATGCCGGACTTGTGCGTGTGACCAGTCGTAGCGTTTGGCTCAAGATTCTGCACGTCTAGGTTTAGACGACGCAGCATTCTGACATGTGTGCGCATAGTTAAGGCCAAAACAGTGGTTTTAGACCGGTTTTAGGACAGCTCTTGGACAGCCGCGTGCGACACCCGCTGTGCGCCGCGGCAGGTATTTATGTCATGGACCTGTCATTTGTTATCTCTCTCTGCAAATGCTTATGAAGCATTCAGACACTTTGCCTTGTGTCCCCTAGCCAAACCCTTGTCGTTACGTGCACGACTTGTGACTGTCGTCACCGTCTGATTAGGCACTGACGCCTGGTCAACGGGAGTGTGGCTAGGAAGCTTCCATGCATCTTCTCATGGTATCAGAGCGACAAGCCAGAGCTTGTTGTGCTGCACAACAGAGATGCAGCAGTCGCAGCAGCAGTGAGCAGCAGCAGCGACAACAACACACAGCAGCAGCGACAGGTCCTGGGAGGACCCACCAACCTGCGCAATTGCAAGGCGTAGGCCGCAACACCTGCGTGACGGAGGAGTCGTGCAGGAGGGGTGCAGCATTGTAGCAACACGCCAGCGCAGCAGCGCCATAGCAGCTTTCCAGCAGCGCAGCAACAGTGCTGGCAGTTTTGAGCACAGCAGCAGCAGCAGCAACATCGGCGGTGGCATCAGAAACATCAGCAATAGTAGCCGCCAAAGTGGCTTGAGGCCGTTGCCTTCAAGCTCGACGGCAGCAGCAGCAGCAGCAACAACAGCAGCGTGCGCCACCGCTGTCCCTGTCCGTGCAACTTCCTAGAAGCCGCACGGACGTGGAAGAACCGCACACGAAAATCGCGTCAGCCACCACCTCCCCGTCAGCACGAGCTTGCCCTGGCTTCAAACGAACGCCGTTTTCAGCGTTTGAGGGTGCGTTCGAAAGCTCTTCTCTCAAGCTCTCCAGAGCTACTATTCACGCTCAGTTTCGTGCTCTGTCGCCACCAGCAAAGACTGAAGTGCAACGCAGATTTGTTTTCTGCTGAAATACGGGCAGAACAGGGAAAAGTGACGTTTTGCCACTTTTTCCAAAATTTTGCGACCGAAAAATTCACCACCATGTTCAGCACATTCAGGAGCCTCTGTGGTCCAAATTTTGCTTGATTTGGACAACCTTGATTTTCTAGTGCTGAAATTTTTAAGTTTCAGCACTGAGCCAAATTTCTGGCCGTCAGCACCATACTTAGCCAAATTTTTGGCCGGACAGTAAAAAATTTCCAGCGTTTCAAATCCTCGAGAAACGCTGTCAGTTTCTTGTTTGGAGCATTTTTGACGCTCGGCCCCATACTGACGACCGCGATGGCGCCGGTCCGTGACAAGGACAAAGGACCCGCTGATCCCTCTTCCTCCTCTTCGGGCGTTATGAGCCCGCGGTCGCAGTCCCGCATGTTCGATGAGCTTCGTCAGTCGCAGGTTGAGATGCGTCAGCAGCAGCAGAGGCAGTCCGGCGCATTGCAGGAGATCACGAAGTTACTGCGGGGTCGTTCGATGGCTTCACAGCAGCCACCTGGAGAGTCTATTGGAGCTGCACCATCCGCTCAGCAGTCTACACCCTACACAGTGCGGCGGTCTCAGCATCGATCATCACAGGTGGACACCTGGGACGAGGAGGAGATTGAGGATGACTCACGCGAGCACGAGATTCGTGTGCTTGAGGAGCGCATCCGTGAGTTACGTCTGGGATCACAGCCTCCCACTCCACCACCTTCTCGCCGTCAGGATCAGGCACGTCGTTCAGCAGCGTTCACCTTTGGTGGTGTTTCCCTCACTGGTGGGCTCCCCATACCCCGCCCACCATCTCCTGAGCCTGAGATCGTCCTCCCCACGGAGCGGCGATCGAAGGACTTTGAGACACCTCCACCCCGTTACGATAGTGACGAGGGCTTCGATTGCTGGGAGACCCTGTTTNGCGGTCTCAGCATCGATCATCACAGGTGGACACCTGGGACGAGGAGGAGATTGAGGATGACTCACGCGAGCACGAGATTCGTGTGCTTGAGGAGCGCATCCGTGAGTTACGTCTGGGATCACAGCCTCCCACTCCACCACCTTCTCGCCGTCAGGATCAGGCACGTTGTTCAGCAGCGTTCACCTTTGGTGGTGTTTCCCTCACTGGTGGGCTCCCCATACCCCGCCCACCATCTCCTGAGCCTGAGATTGTCCTCCCCACAGAGCGGCGATCGAAGGACTTTGAGACACCTCCACCCCGTTACGATAGTGACGAGGGCTTCGATTGCTGAGAGACCTTGTTTTAGGTGTGGGCCGATTCTCAGGGTGTCTGGCCGTACTACCACAGCCAGTACCAGACCCGCGACGCTCACCAGGCCCAGACAGCAGCGAGAGCAATGCGGGGTCTCCTCTACGCCATGCCACGGGAGACTGTGATCGA
The DNA here is from genome assembly GCA_023375785.1 of Penium margaritaceum. Classification (NCBI taxonomy): domain Eukaryota; kingdom Viridiplantae; phylum Streptophyta; class Zygnematophyceae; order Desmidiales; family Peniaceae; genus Penium; species Penium margaritaceum. The sequence continues at coordinate 11,837 of SZWC01009295.1, read as the reverse complement.
ATTCCGTCCTTTCCTCAGTCAGACCGAGACCGGGATTGGAGCAGATCCGTGTCAGGGCTGGGAGCTGGCCCTGACACTTCTCGCTGCGGAGACCCATGCCACAAGGGCGGCCCGACTACGTGAGTTTCACTCCCTCCGCCATGGCCCCACAGAGCCCGCAGCTGACTACTGGAGGCGTGCGATGCGCCTTTGCACGCGCCTTGGGACCGGTGGCGGGACGCAACTGTGGGCGCTCGACACCATCATGATGGGAGCGCATTTGGACCACGTGAAGCTCTTTACGGGCGTCAATCGTGTGGCTCTCTCTGAGCTGTCAGAGTCACTACAACTGCTTCCTTGGGCCCATCGTTACTTCATCCAGGCCACATCGGCTCATGAGGCTACCGTCGCTCATCAGCAGATTCCACTAGTTGCAGCAGTGACTTCGACGCCTCCTACGCCTCTGTCCCTGCTCACTAGTCCCACCTCGACCGCCTCCTCCTCCTCCTCTACTCCGAGCGGCCGCACTTAGGGTGTTCTAACTGCCGCACAGGGAAAGAAGGGGAAGAAGCGACGCGGAAAGGGACAGCAGTAGCAGCCGACGAGTAGTGGCAGTGGACGTTCTGTCCACTACTACAACTGTGGAGGCGCTCACCGCTACACAGAGTGTGAGCAGCCACTTGACTGGATTCGGATCATGCGCGGCCTCCAGGCGGCGCACGCACAGCGAACTTCCTTGAGCGACACACGGACTTGGCGCGCCGCGACCACGAGTGCTGCAGACGTACCCGTTTCATCAGGCGGCAGTAGTGAGGTGGACCCTAAGGATAGCACGATCGCAGAGCTTTGTCAGGTGCTCGCGCTTCGTACTCAGGGAGGTGTGAGTGCGTTGTCACAGCTGAGTGGTCCCGACACAGCTTGTCTTACTGCGTCTGTTGCTCGTGATGATGCTTGTGGTGGAGCTATGGTGGCTTCCGATGAGGATGGACCTGACAGTATCTACTGGCTTGCCGACTCACAAATCCGTGTTGTCCGTCGTTGTTCCGAGTCCTCTGCTGAGCGCCCAGCAGAGGCAAAGTGTTCTGTGGCACGTTGCTTTGTGTCGACGACTGGTCGTGAGCCGAGTGACACCTGGATTATTGACTCTGGGGCCACTCATCACATGACCTGTCGTCGTAGTGACTTTGTTGTGCTGGGTCCCGTGGCGTCTGTTCGGTCTGTTCGCACAGGGTCTGGTCGGTCGTTGCTTGTACAGGGAGTTGGGGTTGTGCGGTTCGATGGTCAGTCTGACCCCTTGTACATTTCTGATGTGCTCTTTGTCCCTGCTCTTGAGCTCAGCCTGCTCTCTGTTCATGCATGAACCAGGATGGGCCTCACTATTGAGCACTCTGCTGACTCTGCCACAGTGACTGCTCTTGACACACGTGCCATTCTGCTTCGTGCATCTGTTGTTGATGACCTGTATCGTGTGTCTCATTGCACTCCGTCTGCTTCTCCTTCCCCTCCCCCTTCTGCGCGAGTGTTTGTCACTGGTGTTCTCTCCCCGGAACACCAGCGCTTGTTACACCGTCGCCTCTGCCATGTGAGCTCGGACAGTGTGTCCAAGCTCATTTGTACTCAGCCAGCCCTCGGTCTCGACGCAACTTCTTTTGAGAAGCCGCCTTAGACCGACTGTCTTTTTTGCGCCCAGGGTAAGATGCATCACTGCTCTTACCCTGACTCCTCCTCCCGGGCAGTGCGCCCACTTGAGTTGGTTCACTCGGACCTTCTTGGCCATCTCCCAGTCGAGTCCCTCTCTGATCGGGGTCGATACGTTCTCACCCTGACTAATGAATTCACGCGGATGCGTTGGGTCTACAGCCTGCGCCACAAGAGCGATGCCGCATTGGCAGTCCGCCTGTGGTTTGTGATGGCTGAGCGTCAGTCTCGTCACACTCTGCACACATTCCGTTCAGATCGTGGTGGCGAGTTCTCGGGCGAGATGGATGCCTACTTTCCCGAGCACGGTATCTTTCACTAGCTCTCCGCCCCTGCTACACCACAGCAGAACGGTGTGTCTGAGCGTTGGAACCGCACCATGGAGGATGCGGTTCGCGCTATGCGATCTGAGTGCAGTCTACCGGAGTCCTTTGCCTTTGAGGGCTTCTCCTACATAGCGTGGGTCTGGAACCGCTTGCCGCATGGTCCGCTTCCAGACCATGTCACGCCATATGAGATGTGGTTTGGCCATCGCGCTGATCTCCGTCTCGCTCGTGTTTGGGGGTCTCTTGCTTGTGTCTGGTACACCGAGGACCAGTAGGGTTCCAAGGTCTCACCTTGGGGACGCATGTGTGCCTTCCTCGGCATCTCCCCCCGGTCGAAGGCCTGGCGGTTTTGGGACCCTGCTCGCCATCGCATTGTCGAGTCTCGAGATGCTCTCTTCTTTGAGACTCTCACCTACCCTGTGTCGGTGTCAGACCCTTCTGGCACACCTGATCTCGTACTGGTGCCAGTGCCGGTCCCCTCTGGTACACCTGACCCCGTACCAGTGTCAGTCCCCTCCATCACACCCACTCCCGTGCATCCACCCATGCCTCCTACGACTATGGCATGGCAGCCTTCCCCG
>SZWC01009294.1:84947-101772 GCA_023375785.1 Penium margaritaceum | reverse complement strand
CACACACACACACACACACACACACACACACACAAACACACACACACACACACACACACACACACACACACACACACACACACACACACACACACACACACACACACACACACACACACAAAAAAAGCAATAATGCCGAGAACGACGTCGCGCGCCCCGCTGTCCACTCCAGCTGTGGACAGCGGACCGCGCGACACCAGCCGGCCAGCAGTCCGACTGTTGGCTGGCCGGTAATCTTCACAAGATGTACGGCTGGATGTCAAGCTCTCCCCATTCACGTCACTTCTACGTTTACCTCCACTGTAGAAAAACATACATACATAGAATAACAAGAATAATAATAATAACAATAATTATTATTATCATTATAAAATCCTGACTGGACGGACATGTCCCTGTGAATCGCCTGGGATCGCGCCACAGTCCGCACTTTTCAAAAAAACAATCTTCTTTTTTTTGGTTTAGCGTACACTTGAAGGCGCGTCTTAAGTACTGACGCATTAAACGCCTTATTGGTCAATAAGGTGCGCCTTACAACACCACTGTATGCGCACACACACCCACCCACCCACCCAGCCACCCTTTCACCCACCCACCCAACCCATCCCGACCCCCCCCCCACACACACACAGAGGGAGAGGTAGAATAGAGCTACGGAGAGTCGGAGGGACGGAGGGACAGAGGGACGGAGGGACGGAGGGACGGAGGGACAGAGGGATGGGGGGACGGAGGGACCAAGGGACGGAGGGAGGAAGGGAGGGAGGGAGGAAGGGAGGGAGGGAGGGAGGAAGAGATGGAGTGAGGGAGGGAGAGACATTTGTGGTCGTAGCTGCTCCCACAAGAAAATGCACACAACACAATGCAACACACCGTGATGATGTCGAAGTTGATGAAGATGGACAACGCAGCAAGCACTCCGAACGCGCACACCACCGTGGACCGCCACCTTGCGCCTCGGCTGCTACCGCTGGGATGGTGAGCTGAGCCCGCGCCACTCACTCCGCCGCCTCCACCTGCGCCTGCGCTGCCTCCTCCTCCTCCTCCTCCTACGTGTCCTCCGCCGCCGCCGCCGTGCATGTCGCGACGTTCAGTGCCGAGCAGGCCACCCTAAACGCCTCCGTCTCAGGCCAGTGGAGCAATGTTCAGACGCCGNAGGTAGAATAGAGCTACGGAGAGTCGGAGGGACGGAGGGACGGAGAGACGGAGGGACAGAGGGATGGGGGGACGGAGGGACCGAGGGACGGAGGGAGGAAGGGAGGGAGGGAGGGAGGAAGAGATGGAGTGAGGGAGGGAGAGACATTTGTGGTCGTAGCTGCTCCCAGAAGAAAATGCACACAACACAATGCAACACACCGTGATGATGTCGAAGTTGATGAAGATGGACAACGCAGCAAGCACTCCGAACGCGCACACCACCGTGGACCGCCACCTTGCGCCTCGGCTGCTACCGCTGGGATGGTGAGCTGAGCCCGCGCCACTCACTCCGCCTGCGCCTGCACTGCCTCCTCCTCCTCCTACTTGTCCTCCGCCGCCGCCGCCGTGCATGTCGCGACGTTCAGTGTTGAGCAGGCCACCCTAAACGCCTCCGTCTCAGGCCGGTGGAGCAATGTTCAGACGCCGCAACAACAAGCAAAACAAAACAAAAGCACCCACGGACGCCACCTCTTTCCGCGACTACCCACACCTCTCTACAGCCTGCGTGCGCTTGCTTGCAGCTAGGAGTCGCTGGAGAAGGGTTGGCAAACGCCTACCCCTCTGCTGCGCGAGAGCACGTTCCGGCCATGCCGACAGCAAGCACAAGCACAAGCACGACGACGGCGCCACCATGCGTCTCCTGTCCGCGGTCAAAGGCGCAGCACCTCGCCGCTGCACCACAGCCACAGCGCTCCCGGACGGCAGTGAGCCGTCAGTCGTGTTAGGCGGCCGTCCTGTGCGTCCCCCGACGAGTCGAGCTCAAAATGGACGCAGCCGCCGTACCACGGCTGTGTACGGCGAGTGGGACAGTGGAGCACGCCTTCCCCAAGCAGGCGCGCGTCTTCAAGCAGACTTGTGCTGGGCCGTGCTGGATTTTTAGGTGCCAGCTGGGCCAAGAAAGCCCCGACCGAACGTGGTTAGCCCTCCCCTCCACCCCACCCCGCCCCTCCTCGCCCCACCCCGCCCGTCCTCGCCCCTCGCCACAGGACGTCAGTGCAGCACGGACGTCGGTTGGTTTGTCAACGCGTGAGAGGGCCGGGGAGAAACGCGCGTCGGTAGAGACGTTTCAACTGTCGGAAGCGCGACCGGTCGGAGGAGCAGCCTACCTCCCACCCAGCCTAGAGTCGCTGAACCGAGTCTTCTGCGGGAGGTGGTTTCTCTGCTTGCCCTATCGGCCGTGAAAGGAGAATCCAGGCATGTGGCCGCGCGGCCCGCAATGAGCGCCGTGGTCGCCGCACTACTCGCTGTCAAGGCTGCGGTAGGTATGGCGGGTCAGTCCGCGACGGCGGTGGAGGGGGAGAAGGGGAGGGAGGAAGGGGGAGTGGCGGCATGCATCTGTGGCCCGTGATGGTTCGGTTACCCCCATCATGTGTGGATGACGCCGGCAGATTCGGGGCTGTCTTTACGAAGTCGCATCGGCGAGCGCGACCACGTCCATCAATTCGGTAGTGTGAGTCATTGTCCGGTTGGTCTAGAGATAGCGACAGATGTGACGAAAACAGCATGTCGCCCGGCAATGACTGGATAGGCTGTCGTTGTATGCAATCGCGGTGCCTCGCGCGGGTGGGCGGCCAAAAGTGTCTTCTTGCGGTGTAATCACATGGATGTACGAGATCACGCCAAAGAATGAATCTGAATACTACCTTGATTTTCTACCTTCCACCCCTACTGCCTTCTGTGGACGGCATGGACGACGTGCGTGGCAATCTGTGAACAGTGCACACGACGTCACAGCCTCACCCCCATCTCACATGCGATTGGGGTGAGGCAGCGCGCCTGGTCGATGACGACGGAAGACACATGCGACGTCAGCGAACGATGCTCGGATCGCAGCAGGATGGGCTGATTAGTGCGCAGCGGCATAGGAGGCGGACTGCTGTGCACTTTTTCACTCCTTCCGGAGCTCAAAATCAAGACAATTCTGACGACCACCTTGTCACGCGAGAATGACTACCCGCAGAAGCCATGAAACGCCCAGATTTGGCGAAAACTCACACTACCATATAAAGTGTTTCGCTGGCAGAAGTGAAGTGGTTCACAGCTGAAAAGGGAGTTTGTCACTGCTGTTAAAGCTGTCGAAACTCGACAGTGTATATACAAATGGCGAGAGCAATAAAATGGTGCTCGGTCGAGCCGTTTGGTATTTTGGCGGTTCGCATGGTGCGATAGCGTGTTTTGATTCGCTGTTTCGAGAAGTCTCTCCTTCGTTCAGTGGGGGGCTTCAAGGTTTGATTCAGGGTTCGCGAGATCTGTCGAAGTCGTTCAAAATATCGTCGCCCATGCACTCCTGGTATCGCGTAATGCCACGAGTAGGTTCCGGTGAGTTCTGGAAATGTCCGGAAAGTGATTATCATCGAGCGGGAAATCTGGGGTATTCGAGAGAATTCCCCTCGAGCGTAGAAAAATCACTACCGCGACTAAGTTGTGAAGTAGACCAGGAGCGACAAAGCAAGAAAAAGGTCGCTTATGGGTTTAATGACTCCTGTATGCCCATCGGCATAACACTTCCCCTCCCCCTTAGCCGCGACGTCCCGACGCGTTACCATCACATGGCCAGAGTCGGGCTCTGTAGCAATCCATAAAAGGATCGATCCGAGAGTTGGATGTACGGCATCCAGGTGTGCAGTGCCGCATCATAGTTCTTCCACTTGACCAAACACTACTCTTTGCTTCCTCGTCAGCGTTGATCTGGGATTTCCTCAACCTTGTACTCATGGTCACCGTCTGGGATCATAGGAGGCGGATTCCACACGTCCAGGGAAATCTTTGGACGGATCGACAAAGTGTTGAAGTTTGCTGATGTGGAATATGGGGTGAATATGCATGTTGTTCGGTAGTTACAGTTTTGCGAAAACTAGAGAGCGCATCTTTAAAATGTCAACAGGTCCCAACCACCAGAGTTTGAACTTTAGATTGCTTGATCCGTAGGGTTCTATGGTCGTGGAGTTGAGCAAAAAACTTGTCGCAAGTCTTAAACTCCTCACTTTGTCGATGTTCATTGGCCTGCAACTACATTGCTACTTGTGTTTTTGCAACGGTTTCACGAGTTTCTACCCAAGTTGCAGAAAATTCTCCCCGATGACTATCAACTACAAGGAGCTTTTGTAATTAAGCACGACCGTTGATCTCCATTTTCCTCAACAGCGCCGACTTCCATCAAAGTCCAGTTGTCAAATTCTAAAACCAATGCTCATTATTATGCTCCAGTTGTGACCTTCGACGCCAACCGTAACATTTGTTTAACTTTGAGTGGAAATTGGGGGAGTCGATGCGTTCACCGGTTGTAATGATCTATACAAAATTGTTTGTGATGCTTTGGATCGCGCTTACTCTACAAATATCTCGCTTGAGGCCGTTGCTTTCATGAACATAGGGTTCATTCTTGGCAAGGTTGTTGCCGGTGATAATCTCCCAAAAAACCCATGTATTCAATCAATCTTGACAACTGCTTCAATCATTGTAACCGGTAGCAAACCTCCGTTTTCTCTTTTTTCTTGCCAAAGCAAGCTAAGAGTGCCTGCCTGAATTTGTGCCGGTTTAATGGAGGGCTAATGTATAATTTCAAGGTCAAGTGGACCTACTAAAGAGAAAGTACGCCTAGTGCCGAGTATGTGATAGCCGTTGGATCCACACCTATGTTTGCTTCCTGTCGTTGGATAGCCATGAGATTGGCCCACCAACTTAAAGTCGTGTCGCGCTAAAGCGAGGCAAGAAGGTTCATCTTCTGTTCCTTGGAGTGAACCCTAGCAAAGATGAATAATAGCTCCAAACTCATTAGTTTGATCTTAACCGTTGTTCCTGTGTGATTTGCTCGATCGAACTACTGAGGAAGACTCAAACGTATTGTGGATCCCCTAATGTGAAGTCGATTGAGGAGTGCCGCTTCTCACGCTTTTGAGTCACAAATTTTGGCGACTTACTATTATAGTTGTTCGACAACTATTTATTGAAATGCTTGCATCGGCGCCAGCGAGTGAGTCATCTCCGCCATCTCGTCTCGTGTTGTCGATGGAGTTGTAATCGTCAGTGGTGTAGGCGAGATTGGCATGTGAGGCATGATTGACACTAGATTGGTTCCGCCCATCAAGTGCCAGCCGTCATCCGCTCATCTCCCTTGATGAGGCTAAAGGTCCTTCACGTAGTGCCTTTGGCCATTGCCGGTGTCTTCGCCGGTCACCACTTGCATTCGCTCCGTGCGCTGGTTTTTTCATGAGGTCAGCGAACTTCTCCTTGGTGGAGATGCGTTGGAAGACACATGCGGGTCTTGAGATAAAGTGGAAATCAGTATTCTGCTCCGCCTGGGCCGATGCACTTAAAAAACAGGTGTTACGCTTGCGAAAGTGAAGTGGTTCACAGTTACAAACCAAGTTTGTCGCTTTTTACAAGATTGGGGTTAATTGGGTATTTTTGAGAAGTGCAAAGTATACTTCATTGTTATAAGTGTCGAAAATCAAAAATGTTTATACAAATGGCAAGAGGGAGAGAACGGTGCTCCGTCAAGCGGTCGGGCATTTTTTAGGTTCGCATGGTGTGACGCCATGCTTTGATTCGTTGTTTTGAGAAGTCCCTTGTTGGTTCAATGGGGGCCTTTGAGGTTTAATTTGAGGTTCAAGAGATCATCGCCCATAGACTCGAAGTATAGAGTATTGTCGCGAGTAGGTTCCGGTGAGTTTTGGAAATGACCGAAAAGAAGTCATCATCGCATCAGTGTTCTGAGGTAGTCCAGATATTTCCCCTCGAACGTAGAAAAAACACTATCGTGACTAAGTCGCGAAGTACGTCAGGAGCGACGAAGCAAAAAATAGGTTGCTCATGGGTTTTGGGACTCGCGTATGCCCATCGGCATAACACAAAGTCATCCTATATTGGGCCTGGTTGGTAAATGTTGGAAATCAAGGACAACAAGAATTGTAATCAAAATTGGAAGTTGCAGACCATCTTCCTCCACCATTCAAGTTTATTGTTGAGGTATGAATGGCTTTGTTGTCCCTGTGACAAAGTTTCAAGGTGCATTCGGTTGCTTCAGTTCAAGGTAAATTCGTGGCCAGTAACTCAAGCTACGAGCAGAGGAGATGGCGAGAGGGATGGCAAAAGGCTTCCTCCCTTAGGTGGAAGTGAGGTCATATGACGCTATGGCTAGGGGTTTAGTGGCGGGGGCGGCGTTACCTTTTTGTATGGACGAGTGGCATCCATATGCATTGGCTCACTTGAATGTGTTGCCTGGGAGAGCCATGCTCGCTCTAACAATTGCCCAACAATTGTTGGGCTTTGCCTAGACGAACTGCCATCCATGGGGGTATCCTCCATGGGTTGCAGTTTCGAGGTCTCTAAACTAGTGTCATGTCGTCCGTAGTATCAAAAGTAGCAAAGGATGTCCCAGTAGCGCAAAAGCCATTCCTTTGTGCATGTGCATCAGTACACGATGCACGTAGGATTAAAACTTGTTAAAGGCATCAAAACTTGCAAAAGCACGTGCGGACATTGATGTTCTAAAAAAACATTCCAACATCCAACCCCATCACAAAAATTCGACGCCAACAATGATTTCCAAGGTGTAACAACCATGCCCATCAACTACATAAGAAAAGGAGTTCACACGATGATACGTTTTTTTTATTGAATTTTAGAATTCATTACGTTCTCATGTCTTTCTCATGCACCACTTATCTTTCACAAAGGAGATATCATCCGAAAGCATGCCATGTCCCATGATGCTTTGAGGAATTTTCATATGTAGTCGAGTTCCGACAATCTCTTACATTTATGGGCATTTTGATGAATTCCCTTACGTTCTTAGTGTGCATTCTTTCATCTCTTCATGAATAGCCTATTTCTTTGTATGGTTCAGAAATCTTGGCATTCTATGTCGATTTCTCATGCAGCCAACGGGAGTTTGTAATATCACAATCATATCCATGTTGAAGATTTCCATTAAAACGTAGCTGATATCTTGAACTTTATATCATATTAAAAAATAAACAACATATTTTCATTAAGAATATTAACAACTTACCCATGCAAAAACATTTATTCAATGTTATCGATAGTTGTAAGGAACTATAAAATTTAATTTTAAATTCAAAAAACAATTTAATTTAATGATAATTTCTAAACATGAGTATGAGAATATAGTTTTCTAGGCCATATGTTAGATGTGGACCACTACATAATGCAACCATTGTGTATCCACTCAAACAAGTATGCTAGTCATGTAGCAAAGGAAGAAAGCAAGCTATATATGTAGGGAAACGTTGGGCATGGTTATGCAAGTGCAAACATTCAACATCTTTCGCTGTTCACGCATATTCCCCTTGTGCTTTCATGAGAGATTCGTGCATATCTTCAATAGCGAACAACATCCCTCGATCAAACATTGTAACATGATTGCTCAAATCAATGTTTTAGAGGACATGAAAATGGATATTTGGGCAGGAAGCCAAAAGTTCGTTGGCAAAACGGCTTACAAATCTTTAGGGCTACAAATGTATTCACGGAAATGCCCACATGTGGAGTTTATGTACTCCTACATATTTGGAACGTCAGAATTCATGTTGAAAAATGCATTTGCTCATCTACATCGTGAACGCGTGTCTTCCGGTTATTTACTTAAAGAAGGGCAGTTCGACCTCGGAGCCCTGGTTCTTTCTGCGGTTCGATATGGGGACCTGTTTCGCTTATTTGTCAACCATGGGGCCTCGACGGCCGATCTGATCAACGTCGAGGCCCGTCGGCAGACCGCTGCCAGTGACAGGCTCGATACGGCAACTTCGCTTGTATACGATCGCCCATGACCGTCAGAAACCTCATCGACATGGAATGTCGAAACCTCCTGGAAAGTACTGCCTCAAAACGGAATCCTGTCAACGAACAGGTCCCCATAATGCTTCGGAGATTACAAACATCCGGTAAACAATCGGTGTTTTTTTTTCTCGTCGTATGTGTTTCTGGAAACATCGTAACCGTCCGCGGGGAAAAAGTGGTCGGTGCGTGCTTTTATTTTTTCAAGAAGTTGAAGCCACGACACTTAGCATACCGAACGCCATGCGCTACCGCGATTCGCCAATGTTTCGCAAGTGCCGAAGCGATAAGTGAGCTGTCGTTGTCGCGACGACTGCATCTTGTCTCCTGACCGAATTCGAGACAGGTCGCTCTGACGTTTTCCATTTTGTTGCTCTCTGGTCGTTTTGCTGACAAAGTGATCCCCACCTGACGAATGAAGTACATCAACAATGAAACAGGCTGAAAACGTCTAGGGGTGTAAAAATGTTCAGTAGAACCATAGACTTGTATAAATTTTCATTTTTATATTTAATAGTTCGAATGACTTGAAAACCGCAAGACCCCTTAATAAGTGGGCACCATACGCGCTAGTGTCGAGCTCTCTACGCAAAAATTGCACAACAGACATTGGGGTCGATTATGTAACCTTCAGGAAATATTAAATTATCCTTAAATCATGTATTTCTTGTGTTAGGTTCAACAATGTTATGTGGCAAATTACCATCTCTCAAACTAGCACAAGAAGTCACTATGGGCCAAAGTCCCCACCACCGAGATAATTGAAACCTTTCTCAATCATCTAAATACGCTAAATTAAAAATTAATTAACACTAGAAAGGTAANATTATCCTTAAATCATGTATTTCTTGTGTTAGGTTCAACAATGTTATGTGGCAAATTACCATCTCTCAAACTAGCGCAAGAAGTCACTATGGGCCAAAGTCCCCACCACCGAGATAATTGAAACCTTTCTCAATCATCTAAATACGCTAAATTAAAGATGAAGTAACACTAGAAAGGTAACCGACCATGGAGAGAGTGTCCGTGCTTAAATGATCAAAATGAATGCAACAACTACACACCAACAAATCTTTCCAACGCGCTGCATCCCCTACGTGACACTGACAACGATGCATCTATTGGAGTAGCCTAAGCGAGTGGGGTCTTATGGACCATCTGGAGCATCTATCGAGGGGCTCAAACCATTGAGACAATTGTGAAAGCTTCACAATAATAACGGATGTCGGTGTAATAACTCTTTCACGGCATGCGGGCCCATGCTAGATAAGACATAAGCCTTGGTGATGATCATGGTGAGAAACTGTTAGGACGCTTCCTAGCCCTGTAGCTGCTACCTTGGCCATATTGTCCAGTCAGCCGGCGCACTACGCAAGCAAATGGAAGAACGAGCGAGGGTTAGGCTAGGGAGACGCGCAAAGTCTAATAAGCTTTATTCGCGTAGTAATGCAGAGATTTATGACAACTGACAAGCACAAAGCATGAATACATGCCTTGGTGCCCGGCGGGTGACGCACGCAGCAGTGACAATTTGTCGTATGCATTGTCCAAAACCAGTATTTTGGCAGTAACTCCGCGTACACGCATCCAAACACATCACCGTCTGAACCTAGAGATGAAGTATCTCGAGCCCTCCGCTACAACTGGTGACATGCACAAGTATGGCATCGATCGGTAGAAAGAAAATAGAAAACATACAAATCAGGCTTGAGAGCCAGTCCACCGAGAAAACTCTAGCGACTACAAAAAAACAGTAGAGCACCCCAGCAAGCATCCGGGATGTTGTAGCAAGTGTCTTGCAGCTGCTGATGGGTGGAGCCACCACACGTCGGTGCTCTGGCACTAGGTGAGTCCGCATCAGCGATCTGCACGAGCATGGACATGGCCGGGTGGTCACAGTAAGCTGTACACACATACGATATGACTCACATGATTACACATCGATGGAGCAAGGAAAATGAACACCTCAAAACATGAAAGCAAGCAAGACACATCTCCTCATGCGATGGAAAATGTCGCCTAGCGGGTGGGTCCCGATTGCCGCGAAAAAACAAAATAGCATATGCCTGGAGTTCAGACGTGTATCCAAACTCCAAAATAGCATTATCATACCCTCGAAAACCCATAAGCAAGCAAGTTTCACCATCCAAGCAAGCCCAACATGTCAACGTTTGTCCGGGCCTCAGTCACATGTAGACCACACATGTGAGATCCAAAGGGTGCAAACGTGCAATCAACCGTTTCTAGGTCTCCCAAGGTGCTATCGCATAACACTGCGTACCCAAGTATCGAGCAGAGGGAGAACACACAACCTCTTCTAGGCAAGATGGGTAGGATCTTCACGAAGTCACCGGGATCTCAACCACCGAGAAAATTCTATGAGCCATGCATGGGTGAGGTCGTTGGCCATAACGCAAGCGATGTGTCACAAAAATGGCTATGCAGCTGCTGGAACATGACCGGAGCAACAAAGAAGCAGTGTCCCAACTAAAAGCGCAAGCACCAACATTAAGCCATTAAAAGGGAGTAGTGTCTTCAAGCACATTTGGAGCATCCCTATAGTATGTATGGACCATCATTGTCGCTATGATACCAATTCGTTACAAACCCATGGATGTTGTCTGCAATAATTATGCATCATTACATGTGTTTCATGAACAGGAGCGATGTAGAAAGAAAGAAGCATATATAGATTCCAAATGATGCTCGTCCCTACATGGAGGGGTTACTGCATACTCAGGAATTTGAAACCACACGGCAACAAAATGCTACTCCTCGTCTGAACTAAGAGACTCGATGTCACTTGGCATGCCTGCAGCAAGTGCAGCTGCTGCTGCCGCTGCCATCACTGAAGGCTCATCTGCAGCTGGGTTGCGGCAGGAACGACGTCCATGACCACGCAGCCCGCAGTTGGTGCAAATGACACTTGCACGCCTACGGCGGGTACGTTCTTGACGCACCGTGCGTGGACGTCCACGCCCACGCTGTTGACCAGGTGGGTAGAAACCTTCCTCTGCATATTTCAGTAGGCGCAGGCTTATCCCAGGCAGTGAACCACGGTACATGCGACGCACCGACATGTTCGACAGCCCCACGTGAGTGTAGTTCTCCGGGTTGAGACCGGAGCGCAAAAGGACAGCACATGCATGGACGCATGGGAGTTGCAGCTCCTGGAACTGACCACACGAGCACTGACGAGTGGCGCAGTCTACCTGACGCTCGCTACCAGTTGGGCCGCGAACAGTCCCTGCAAGCTCAGTGTTGAGCTGGACATTGTACCCACGCGACATGACACAATTGTGGAACAAAGTACGCCCGGGCACAGTGGCTAGGCGCGTGCGCACGGCAGACGCCTCACTACGACGTGCGAGAAACAACTTCTGAACAAGAGGGTACATCCCTACCCACGTGAAGAAGGGGTACAGCTTGCGCGACTCCCTGATTTGGCTGTTCAGGGACTCCGAAGCGTTGGAAGTGTCATGTCCCCCGCGTGCACCTGGGAAAAACATCCGCGCCCAGGTTTCTCGCGGGATGCCTGGCTCCCCGGTGACCTCATCCCCCAGCAGATACGTAGCAGCTCCCGGACTAACGTCCCGCATGAACTGTACTGCACGGTCCCATGACTCGCTGGATCGTGCACGAGCTAGGCCCCAGAAAGCGGTCTTGGCACCTGCACCATGTCGGCTGGCGACGTTCTGTGCCAGATGCCAGATGCAGTAGGCGTGGTTCGCACCAGGTAGTTCCGTTGCAACTGCGTTGATGAGGCCTCGCTCCCTGTCGGAGATCACAACGGTTCCCGCCACTGCTGCGAGAGGAAATGCTACACGTAGGTTCCTGCAGAACCACGCCCAGTTCTCCCCATCCTCGCCCGGAACAAGCGCCCAGCAGATTGGCACGTAGTGGTCGTTCGCATCGAAGGTCGATGCGATGAGGAGAACCTGCACCAAGTGAAACATACAGATGTGAACAATCATCACATTCCGTTTACGATTGACGACACTTGTAACTTCAACATTAGGGTTAGAAGACAGATTTGCAAAGATGGAGGACGCACCTGGGAGAAGCCGTTACGGAGGTGAGTCCCGTCCATGGTGATGATCCGACGCGAGTACTCGAAGCCGCTCACGCATGCTCCAGGTGCACAAAAAGCACGCATGAAGCGCCCATTCTCGTCCTCTTCGGCTAGTGCAACCGCAAGGTTGTCCACCTTCTTCAGCTGCATCGACATCATAAAGCACTATGGTGTCATGTGACGTAAATGCAGGAACCGAAATGGACAGTGAGCAATAGTGGCAGAGTGTTTTTATCACACGTACCTCATCGCACCACTTTGGGAATAGCGCCCAACTGAGGTCGAAGTCACCCACGATGTTCTTCACTATGGTTTTTTTCGCCCTCCATGCAGTGTCGTAGGAGATAAGCTCGCGGGTTGCTGCGCGAACGACAGCCTGGAGAGTGTTAACTCTCATGGTCAAGTCGAACTCGACGTGTTGACGCACGTGACGCAACACCCAGGAAATTGTACGAGCCGGACTGCCGCGAAGATCTCCTGCAACACACCGATGACCGTCCTCAAAATGCGTTACACGAATGCTGTCGTTTCGTTTCTGATGGCGCGCTCGGAGTAGCCAGGTGCATCCTTGCGTTTGCCAGTGCCTGCATCGGACCTCAAGACGTGAGCGGCAGCTCCGCTCCCATGCTAGGGTCATACGCTGGCGCACAGCGTAGTCCTGTATGGCATGCCGAAGTGCTGGCATGGACCCAAAAGCCATGCCCGTACAAAAGCCAGTGGAGCCGTCGCCACTTGCTGCCTCTATCGGAGCCTCGTCATCACTTGTACCTGTTGGCGTGAACAAGCATGTAAATAGAAACTGGTACGTAATAAAAAAATGCAACATCCCTGCAGATGATGCAGGTGCATATCATGCATGTTGAACATGCACATGCATCGGCATATGCATCTGCAGATGTGTATGCATATGCATCTGAAGATGCGTATGCATATGCATCTGAAGATGCATATGCGTATGCATCTGCAGATGCGTATGCGTATGCATATGAAGATGCATGTGCATTTGCCGATAAACATGAGTCTGCATATGCAGATGCATATGTGTTTGCAGACGCAAATGCAGATGCATATGCAGAGGCATATGCAGATGCATATGCGTCTGCATATGCACACGCATATGCAGACGCATATGCAGACACATATGAATATGCGTATGTCTATGCAAATGCAGATACATATGCGTATGCATATGCATCTGCATACTCGTCTGCATGTGTAGACGCATATGCATGTGCATATGCATACGCAACGGCACATGCACATGAATATGCATCTGCATATGCATCTGCATATGCAGCTGCATATGGATATGCATCTGCATATGCAGATGCATCAGCAGATGCATATGCATATGCATATGCATATGCATATGCGTCTGCATATGTAACATATGAATATGCGTATGTCTATGCAAATGCAGATACATATCATGCAGATGAATATGCATCTGCATGTGCATCTGCATATGCATCTGCGTATGTATAAACATCTGCATATGCAGATGCATCAGCAGATGCATTTGCAGATGCATATGTACATGGATATGCATATGCATATCAATTTACATGCATATGCAGACGCATATGCACATGCATATGCGAATGCACATGCACATGCATATGCGAATGCACATGCAGATGCATATGCAGATGCATATGCAGATGCATATGCAGATGCATATGCGTTTGCATATGCATATGCATATGCGTCTGCAGATGCAGCTGCAGATGCATATGCATCTACATATGCAGATGCATATGCATCTACATAGGCAGATGCATATGCATCTACATATGCAGATACATATGCATATGATGCATATGCATCAGAAACTGCATATGCTGCTGCATGAGATGCGGCATATGCATCTGCGTCTGCATCATAAGCATGGAGATGCATATGCTGATGCATGAACCTGCAGCATATAGTTGCATGTGCTGATCATGTGCAGCGCATGCAGCCTGCTGCTGGAAACTCAGCAGTCGCTCTAGTAGCAGCAAGCGGCGGAACAAGCAGTGGCATGTGCAATTGCATCTGCTACTGCTGTTGCATATGTCGCCGCCCACAAGCAGGTGCAACAGCAGCAGTCGCATGCGTGAGCGGCAGCTCCGCTCCCACCTTGTGTAGCTGGCGCACGTGTAGCAGCAGCAGCGCCTTGTGCAGCTGGCGCACGGGCAGCAGACGCAGCGCATTGTGCAGCTGGCGCACGTGCAGCAGCAGCAGTGCCTTGTGCAGCTGGCGCACGTGCAGCAGCAGCAGCAGCGCCTTCTGCAGCTGGCGCACGGGCAGCAGTCGTAGCGCCTTGTGCAGCTGGCGCACGTGCAGCAGCAGCAGTGCCTTGTGCAGCTGGCGCACGTGCAGCAGATGCAGCGCCTTGTGCAGCTGGCGCACGTGCAGTAGCAGCAGCGCCTTGTGCAGCTGGCGCACGTGCAGCAGATGCAACGCCTTGTGCAGCTGGCGCACGTGCAGCAGCAGCAGCGCCTTGTGCAGCTGGCGCACGTGCAGCAGATGCAGCGCCTTGTGCAGCTGGCGCACGTGCAGCAGCAGCAGCGCCTTGTGCAGCTGGCGCACGTGCAGCAGTAGCAGCGCCTTGTGCAGCTGGCGCACGTGCAGTAGCAGCAGCGCCTTGTGCAGCTGGCGCACGTGCAGCAGATGCAGCGCCTTGTGCAGCTGGCGCACGTGCAGCAGCGGCAGCGCCTTGTGCAGCTGGCGCACGTGCAGCAGTAGCAGCGCCTTGTGCAGCTGGCGCACGTGCAGCAGCAGCAGCGCCTTCTGCAGCTGGCGCACGTACAGCAGTAGCAGCGCCTTGTGCAGCTGGCGCACGTGCAGCAGCAGCAGCGCCTTGTGCAGCTGGCGCACGTGCAGCAGACGTAGCGCCTTGTGCAGCTGGCGCACGTGCAGCAGCAGCGCCTTGTGCAGCTGGCGCACGTGCAGCAGCAGCAGCGCCTTCTTGCAGCAGCAGCAGCAGCGCAATGTGCAGCAGCGGAATTGGCAACAGCGGCACATACAGCGACGTGAATTGCAGCAGCAGCGGCAGCGGGAAATGCGACTGTGAGCAGCAGCAGGATGCACAAACCTGCGTCAATCACGCGCTGACGCCTCCGGTTGTCGGCGGGATCGCCGTCCGCTTCCCGGGAGGGTCCCTGGTGAGCAACGTGAGCCCTCGGCACGTTGAACGGCGAGACTGGAGCGTCGTCGCCAGGAGCAGCATCACTGGGACCAACTTCGACGGCATCCAGGTCAATGATGTGGACACGCGCCATCACGGCGTTCACGTTCGTCGTGACGTCACGCAGAGGCACGCGAGGTCGTGCAGGCGGGTCAACGACCTGCGACAGCTGCGGCTGCGACTGCTGGCTTAACGCTTGCAGTGCGTCGCGCTCAGCCATGGCAGATGGTGGGATGACGCCACGCAGCGAGCGACGCACAGAGGCCATTGTTGCTTGAGTTTCGGGCGGCAGTGACTTTGTGTTGTGCAAAATGCACTCCTTTTCAGGCTACGACGTGGACGACTAATATGGTGGGAGACAAGTGGAACGGCACACCAGGGATGCAGCGTAGGCTGCATGGCGAAGCTCAATGCAGCTTGCGCTGCGCCCCTGATGCATTGCGCTTCGCCACTGATGTGCCGTTGCAAGAACAACGGCACAGCGGCGAGCGCTACGCGCTTTGATGGCGCACGCCGCGCCTACCGCTCGCCGCGATGCAAGCAAAAGCACGCATTGAGGGCCCGGAGTGCGGTGCGAGCCCTCAACGCGTGCTTGCTTGGACTGCGGTCCGAGCCAGCGGGGGAGCTCGGCGACGCAGCTGTGCGTTGAGCGGCGTCGCGCGACGGCTCAGGTCAGTGCCCTCAAGCTCGCTCGAGCTTGAGGGCACTTTCGGCCCGCGTCAAAGTGTGCGACAAAGTCGCACACCGGGTTCTCCAACGGCATGGCCCGACATTTTTGGCAGCATACAAAAAGGAAAATTGGGAGATAGAAAAGCTTCAACCGCATGAAATGAACGCGTTTGAGGTACAAAGTTGCGCTGTGATGAAATTGCTTTCATCTTGCGACATACTACAGAAACCAAGCTGCCAGAACCTACCGCGCTGTCAAAGCCCACTCGATCCGACCGCTTAATCGGTCGGCCAGTCGTCCAACATAGCGATAGCGGTTGCAGCCCGGCTATCTGGAGACGCGGCCGGTAAGCAACGGGCCCTCCGGTTGGTTGCCGCCCGAATAAGGGCCCTAGCGCTGATGGATCCGACAATGCGGGTCCTCGCGTTGGGCCTAGATGCGAACCAGGGCCCCCGGGTCAGTTTAATCCTTAAAGAAACACGGCTTCTTGTAACCGCAATCTGAATGATGAGGCATCATGTGACTTTTACTCGCAACACGCGGGCTGTGGTTCACGTGAAGAAAGAAACAAGAAGGCTTGCGCGCAGCCTTCGATCCTACATACCAGTCTGCAACCCGCCGTCGGGGGCCCTTGAGAGCGCGAAGCCCGCGGCTGTTGCCACGGCCATGGGCAAGCCCCGGCCCAATCCGCGCAAGGTGGTGGTAGTGACGGGTTGTTCCGAGGGCGGCATCGGGGCAGCACTGTGCCGCGCTTTTGCGGCGCGAGGCTGCCGCGTGTTTCCCACAGCGCGCAGACTCGAGTCCATGCAGCCCCTCAGAGGTAGAGAGAGCGGTTCTGTTCCCCTCCGGCCCTCCCCCTCCCCCAGTCCCCGCTCGTCTGCCTTGCATTCACCCCACACCCTCTCCTTCTCCTCCTCCTCCT
>SZWC01009294.1:40202-76765 GCA_023375785.1 Penium margaritaceum | reverse complement strand
GCGACATCGCCGCCTCCAATCCCGAGGGCCCCAAGGCGCTGAAGCTCCAGAAAGATTGCCCGACACGCTGGAATTCTGTCGGCATCATGCTGCAGATGCTGCTGGAGCAGAAACCCTTGATCCTCCAGTACTTTGCCAACGCCACACGTGACGCGCAGGCCCTGGTCCCCACGTTCGACCAATGGACCTACATCAAGAAGCTCGCCATCATCCTCCGCCCCTTCCAGCGCATCACCGAGAATGTCAGTGGCGAAAAATACCCAACCCTGTCTGTCGTCGTGCCACTGTACAACAACATCATGGACAGCCTGCAAAAGCACATGTCCAAGCTGGAGGCGGCAGCAGCAGAACTGGACGCAGCTGTCGAAGAGAAGAGGAAGGCGTGGAGGGAGGAGAGGGAGTCTGCCAGAGCTGCAGAACATGGGCGGCGCCGCATGACTGCCGCAGAGCGCGAGCGCGAGGAGCGGCTTGAGCAGAAACAGGAGCGGCAGTGGGTGGAGGAAGCATATACCTCCATGGCAGAGGACCGCCGTTACGCCGCAGCACTGCACAGAGGCCTATCCGCTGCAGTGGAGAAGCTGAGCCACTACTACTCCTTGACCTCGGACCGCTACACTCTTGCCATGGTGCTCGACCCACGGTTCCGTCTCAAGTGGTACGAGACGGGCCAGAGTGGGGAGGGCCATGCCCCGACGTCAAGCATCCGTGACACCTGCCTCCGCCTCCTCCGTCCGTACGAGGAGGAGTACCTTGCTTCTGCCACGAACGAGGAGAGCACCGCTCCTGAAACCAACGACTCTGCTGCTGCTNCTGCGTCGGACACTGATGATGTGGGCGCAGCTGCAGACGGAGCTGCAGACGATGGAGGAGCCCTGCGACTTCTCCCTAACAGGAACAGCGGCAGCGGCGGCGGCGACGACGACGACGACATGTACGACAGCATGTTCGTGCCAGAAGTGCAGCCCACCACCACCACAATCGGCGAAGCCGAGCGGCAATTTGACCACTACAACCGCGGCAACCGGCTGCCTGCCAACTCCAACATCTTGAGCTTCTGGAAAGTGAACGCCACGCAGTGGCCAATCCTTGCTGCAGCAGCACGTGACGTGCTTGCTGTGCCAGCAACGAGTGTGCCCTGTGAGAGGCTGTTCTCAGTGGGGCGGAACATTGTCACAGAGAACCGCCCTCAGCTGAGCGGCGTCTCTGTTGAAGCAGTGCAGCAGCTGGCATCCTGGATCTTTGTGCCTGAACTCTTGAATACAGTGTGATACTCTTTAGGTTGGTGACATGGGTACAATGGGCAGAGGGGAGTGGGAAGAAGCATAGAGGGAGGGCAATTTAGAAGGGGGAGGGGGCATGCATGTGCAGACCGTTTTTCAATGTACACCATGTTATCAGATGGAAAGTAGTCAGTTTTGTACATTCCCCTCATTGTTCTGCTTTGCAGTGTTTTTTTGCCCCCCATGCCCGCGAGTATACTCGCTCAAGTGCTCTTCATACTCGATACTCGATGCCTAACCTGACATACTCGCTCACTCGTCATACTCGGTGTAATACTCGTACTCGCGAGTATGGTTTGTTAGGTGAACAGTTGAATACTCGCGAGTACGAGTTTGGACCTCCCAGGGCCGAGTATACTCGGAAGCTCATCCCTAGGTGTGAGGTGTGAGGTGTGAGGTGCGAGGTGGGAGGTGGGAGGTGGGAGGTGGGAGGTGTGAGGTGGGAGGTGGGAGGTGTGAGGTGGGAGGTGGGAGGTGGGAGGTGGGAGGTGTGAGGTGTGAGGTACGAGGTACGAGGTACGAGGTATGAAGGGTGAGGTATAACGCATGACACATGACGCACGATGCACGATGCACGAGGCATGAGGCATGAGGCATGAGGCATGAGGTATGAGGTATGAGGCAAGAGGCATGAAAGCGCCGTGTGGGGAGGCACACTCACGTGATGTGTGCGTCGCCCCGCTTTTGCGCTGCGTCATGATGGCCGATTGTTTCTGGTGCATGGCGTGGCACAAGTGCAAGGGAGGCCATGCACAGGCGTAGGGCATGCTGCGCACGAGAGCTGTTGTGCGGATGGAGTGAGGGAGATTCAAGTGCACTTATGTGCGCACATCTTGATATAGAACCTCATGATTGTCATGAGAACCATCCCCCCTCCCTCCCTCCCTCCCGCCCGCCCTCCTCCCTCCTCCCTCACTCCCCCCTCCCTCCCTCCCTCCCTCCCCCCCCCTGTCCATCCCTCCCTTCCTCCCTCCGTTCCCCCTCCCTCCTCTCCCTTCATCCCTCCCTCCTTCCGTCCCTCCCCTCCTTCAATCCCTCAATCCCTGCCTCTTTCCCTCCCCCCTCCCTCCTTACCTACCTCGGGGTGGACTGTCAAAAGCATCATGGCACGAGGTCTGTGATGGCGCACCCCCAGACCTTGTACTCCCGCAACCAACACGTCGGCACTTCTGCTCCCAGGTCCAACTTTGGCGCCAACACGAAAGCCAAGCTCCCTCCACGCGCGCGGCTGAGGCTGTACGCGCCGTTTGCGCCGCTCATCGAGGCGCGCGCCACCGCGTCTCAGACGACGCCGCGCGCTACGCCCGCAGACGCCCTTGCAGCACACCTGGCTGATGTATGTACGTTGGTATGTAGGTGGGCGGGCGAGATCGGGTCGTCGCTGGGGACGTTGGCGTCTCCCGTTGAGGTTCGTCTTGCAGATGAGTGTGGAGTTTCCCTGTGCTTGCATCGTGCCGTCCTCAAAAACGTCTCGTGCTGTGTTTGCAGCGTGTGCTCTTGGAACGAGTGCAGTGCCCCAGCCAATCCACAGTTTCCCCTGCTTTGGTTCTTCATTTTTTTCTTTTTTGTCCCTGCTGAGGCCGGCCAGGGAGGTTGTGAGTGGGGTCCATGGCGTCGATTTGCACAACCACCACGAGTATGTGGTGTACGGCTTGTGTTGCCTCTGCAGCCACAGCCGGATCCACCTCTCCTCTGCTTTCTACTAAAGCACGGCACGCGACAGAGAGTGGGAGCAACCCTTGTGCATGTCGTCCCATCCCCACCCATCGCAATCCCCAGCCTGTTTTGTGTAAGAACAGAACTCTGTTTCGGAAGCGTCTGAGGCATGTTCCGGGGACAGGTTTTCCAGAACATCAGAGAAAAAGAAATGTTTTTTTTTCCCTGCTGTGGCTGTCGTCGGTGTCTTCCCACACCCCCCTCCCCCCCCCCCCCCCCCCCCCCCCCCCCCCCCCCCACCCCCCGCAGGCTGTTCTGCGGGAGAGCCCCCCCAGCGTAGTGGTGTGCGGCCACCTGTCGTCGGCCGTCGCGCTGCTGCGGTGCCTGCCGCTGTGGCTGAGGGATGCCGTCATGCGCCGCGCCTTCATGTCCCTGGCCAGCAGCGGCAGCGCCAGCTGGCCATGGCAGCGCCTCCCGCCCTCCTCATCGTTGTCTTCCTCTTCGCCGCAGTCGTCGCCGCCGTAGGTGTACTGCGAGAGGTTGGGGGCTGCGACCTGTGGACTAGCAGTGGGGAGGGAGAAGGCTGTGGTGGACTGGGCAATGGAGTCCGATGTGTGCATATGACGTTTCGAGTAGTGGCAACTGTGCTTGCAGCAGGGGAGAAAAAGGGGGATGGGTGTGAAGCAACAGGAGGGCTAGAAAAAGGGTTGGGAAGAGAGTTGGGTGTTGGCATCCCAGTCCTGTGCAAACGCTCATGTCGTCTTGAAGTTCACAGCTGGCACAGCGACGAAAGACATAACACAGGCCATGGGACAACGACAGATGCACATGCATGGCCTCACCTCATGCCACAACGACCGCGCCACCCATGAGAATAGACAGAGGCACGGTGAATGCCCCGTGCTCAGCCGTCAATCCTTGGGACTGCGTGACAGTCGCACGATCCAAGAGGTGAGAATCGTTCCCTGTGGGACAGGAGACTCGGCTCCACATGATGTTGCTGCCATGCCAAGTGGTTGTAGAGCTGACGCCTTTGCTCTCGTCCGGGTACCGAGCAATCACACCTGATGAATGGGCTTTCCACTTTGATGCAGCTGTGGGAGCACAATCACACACTTCTTGAGGCTCCGAGACGAGTACTCCGAAGCAGTTTGTTGATCGTCTGCGCTCTCGCTTCCTCGAAGCTTCTCCTTGCAAGCGAGTAGGAACTGACGTGGACCAGCATGCGCAACACAGAGGAGTTGTACCGCCGTTGTGATGAGAACCTGCAAGAGAAGAAGCCGAAAGTTTGGGTATCAACCCAAAGGAACCCTACCACTGGCCGGACAGCCATGTGGGCCGGAGGCGGTTTGGACAGATATTACTAGTCTCATGAAAGAATAGGTTCCGGAGCATGCGGGCTCACTCCAAAAGTAGGAAGAACAAGGAAGACTTGCGGTTCCTGCACAACTGCATGCACAAGAGCAGGCCATGCCATTTATCAGGAACTTTTGCTCGCGATAACCAAGCCAAACATGTCCGAGAGGAGCCATCATGACGAGGTCATCCGTGCAACTCTCTTGTGTCAGGTCTTGTGGCCATCCCAATGGGTCATCGCGACATCCCGGCATTAAATGGAGAGTTTCCAGCAACAATGTTGTAGAGAACTGAGGGAATGCGTGTGGGAGTAAGGGAGGGGTGTGAAGGAACATCAAACACGCCATGGGAGCGAATGGAACTTAATGTGAGAAACACGATTATAGAGGGGGTTCGCGCAAGCGTGTGAGACGTTAAGCAAGACCGAGTGAGGTCCCTCACATGTCATGTAAGAAGCATGCATTGCTCGCCACCCTGGGGTAGAGCACGATCCCACCAGACAATCAGTGGGTGGTTGTTGCAGGGACAATCCGACGGCATGGTCCTAGCAGAATTAGCACCGAAGAACTACATCATCAGAGCAATTGTACAAAAAGCAACATGTGCATGCAAGAAACCGTCACATCACCTTCCCCGTGTCTAGCGCATGCCTTGTCACAACCTTGAGATAGCAAATGCGAAATAATCAACCAAACGTGATTGTGCAGCTATCCGCTTACACTTCAAGACTTGTCACTCATGGTTGGTGTTGGGTTTTCACCCATCTCTTTTCGTACTCTCTTATGTCCTCCCGGTTGGTGTACATCGTGATGGTTTTTGTGCATCTCTCGTTGCGCTCTGTTATGTCCTCTTGGCTTGTGTACATCGGCGTGCAGATGACGAACGGCGAGACTCGACGCTGCTGGAGCGTCGTACGGTGGAGCCGACGCTTGCTGAAGGCTACTCGCAGTTTGCTGAAGCCTCCTCCTTCCGGCGACGTGCTCAGCTCCATCGGCAGGCCTCCTCGGCGGTCGGACCGCCGGTGGTCACTGCCACCACAGATGCTGTCTCCATGAACCCAGCGCTAATTCTGATTGTGCCATTGTGTCTGCAGCGTCATCCTCTGCGTAGGGTCCATGTCTCTTGCAGCGTGACACTGTTTGGCATCATGGACCGTCGTAGGCACTGCCTGGGTTCGGGCAGCCATAACTCTTTGTTGCTATTTTTCTCGCTGATTCCAACCGCACGAGTGCGTTCGCAGCGTCAATATCATGGCATGGTTTACTTTCCAGACAAAACGGACGACGCCCGGGTTTTGTGCTGTCTGCCGTCTGGCAGGGCTCAGTGAGAAAACCCTGCCTGCCAGAAAACAGGTCCAGGACTGATTTCTGATTCGCTTGCTAGCTGAGTAACAAGTTCTACACTAGTGGGGGGGAGCTAGAACTTGGAGGGGTCTCCCATTGTTGCTCATTCTTCACTCCTAACCAGATACTTCCAGTTTTCAGCTGCTTTCCGGCGCTAACACTGGCGCGCGCATTTCAGAGTAACAAACCCAGAGCTTCCAGACAGTCTCTAGAGCAGAAGACTGAGGGAGCAGCAGACTTAGGCAACGAGCGTGGAAGCCTGCACGCTACATCAACATCGTTGCTGCCCCAACCTGCTGCCTAGTTTTCCATTTTGGTATCTGAGCGTTGGGGTTCGAATCCCACGTGTTGACGCTTAGGACACCTCATTCCTAGGTGGGATGGATGTAGCAAGTCTCGCTCCACGTGGCTCGGACGTGGTCCCCTGGGTTGTGGGCGGGAAAACGGAATGACTTGAGGGTCGGAGACCCTCAAGTACCGCGGTTTTGGCCCAGTTGGCCGAGCTTTCCGCCACTACCGTTGCACTGGTATCAGAGCCACAGCGTAGCAACAGCCGAAGACGACTGGCGTACAGGTGTCTCCTTGTGCCGAGGGACCCCCCATACGCGCCAGAACAGGGGAAATGCTACCGGATTTTTTCCGAAAGCATTGACCTGCCTGGTGGCGGCGTCTGAATTTTTCCTACGGCCACTAGGCCAAGGGAAATGCTGCCGGATGTTTTCCACGAGCACTGACCCCCACGCAGGATGCAAGGAAGTGAGTGGCAGGCCACGTCAGGCGCTTGCTGGCGACGACGCATGTGGCGACTTCCTCCAGGTGGAGTGGCTCACTGCAGCAGCTCGCAACAGCTCTAGTAGCTTGCAGCAGCACCAAGCAGTGGCAGCAGTAGTGAGCAGCAGCGGTGCGTAGCAGCATCAGCTCGCAGCAGCTCATAGCAACAATAGCCCGCAGTAGCAGCCAGTAATAGTAGGGAGCAGCAGTAGCAGCGAGCAGCAGCAGCAGCGAGGAGCAACAGTATCAGTTGCTGCTGCTATAGCTGCCCGCAGCTCGTAGCCCGCTACTCGCAACGAGTAGCGAGCTCCTGACAGCAAGCTCGCTGCTTGCGAGCAGCGAGCAAGCATCAACGAGCAGCGAGCTCGCTACTCATAGCGAGCAGTGAGCTCGCTGTGACGAGCAAAAGGAAAGAAAAAAAAGGAGAAAAAATCCCCCACCACGCCAACAGCATTACTGCTGCTGCAACCACTACAACAACTGCTGCAACCGAAGCAGGAGCAGCAGCAACAACAGCAACAGCATTTGTAGCAGCTGCAGCCGCCGTACCTGCACCGACAACCGTAGCAGCAGCAGTCATAGCACTTGCTGCAACAGCAGATCAACAGCAGCAGCAACGGCAGCAACAGTAAGAGAAGTGACTACAGCCGCACAGCAACGGCTCCAGCAACCCCCGCTGCTGACGTCAGCAGCCTGACGTCATCAACACACACAAAAAAAAAGGAAAAGAAAAAGGGACTCCATAGCAGTAGCAGCAGATAACGCAAGTAGCAGCTACTGACGCCAGCTGTCCTAGGTTGACGTCACTGCTGAAAAAAGAAGAAAAAAAAACCAGAGAAAGGGGCACCAACACCATGGCTAACAGCCCCACTAGGGAGGGATCCTCCTCCGTTGAGGGGCTCCCCAGGGGGGGGGGCCCTGAGGGCTTCTGGGCATACTATACCCTTCCGTACAACTCCACTCAGGCGGACCAGCTGTATGACGCAGGTCGCGTCGCACGCGCTGTTGTCCCCGTCGCTCCTCCGGCAACCCGCCTAGTCCTAGAGCCCTTTCTCGGCGACTTCACCTCTGGCGAGACACCAGACCCTACTACCGCGTGGCATGTTTTCACTTGTCCCCATCGTCTATCCAGCGACACTGAGACCAGCCGTCTACTGCAGGAGTTCAACTTCGTGCACATGGGGGAGACCGAGAAAGTCACCGCCTAGTGGCAGCGGGCTGAGGACATCCAACGTCGCCTCGACACCTTCGCTCCACCCCTCTCTCCCCGCTCATCACCATCAAGCGCGGTGCCACCAGTGCATACGCGCACGTCTTCACCCACTACTCCCAGGAGGTCCTCTCCACCATGGCGGCCCAGGGCACCCTCATGCCCTGGGCAAAGGAGCTCTTCCTCAGGATTGAGGAAGCTCATCTCGAGTCCCGCCTCCAACGCACAGAGGTCCTCGCCTTACCTATCGTCGCCTCCGTGGCAGTCGCCTCACCCGCAGCAGCGACTTCCACCAGCTCCTCGTTGCCATGAATGGAGAAGCGTCGGGGCAAAAAAGGCAAGGGTCAGCAACAACAGTCGCAACAGCAGCCAATCGGGTCCAGTGGCAATGGCTCGGTCAGCCACAATTGTGGCCAGCCGGGACATGGGTGGTAAACGTGCCCGCTACCAACGGACGAGACTCGCGTCACCGCCACAATGCGACGTCAGCGAGAACGCCGTCGCGCCTCCGCCGCCGTCACTGTCGCCGCCTCCGACGCCTCGACCCCGTCCAACAGCTCCACTCCTCCGACCGCGACCCCGGTCTCGCAGGCGCCAGCTCCTCAGCACCATCATCCGTAGCCGTCGACGCCACCGTTCCCTTCACAAGCATAGTCTTCCTTCTATCCGGGCTCCGACACCGTCACTCCGCACTCCGTCTACACTCCCGGGCCGTCCACGCGTGAGCGACAGTTGGAGCAGTTCATTGCACTCCAACTCGACCTGCCACACCCTTCCCCCAAGGGAAGTGCTAGTTGCGTCACCTGCCGCTCGACCCCCTCACCCTGCATGACTGAGACTGGGTTGTAGTTGTGCCTTGCCTCCTCGTCTGTCTCGCCGCCTCCCATGGTCTCCCCTGTTCCCCCCTGTGACGACGTCGCATGGCTTGATGATTGGCAGTCTCTGTTCGCACCCCCTTCTACCGCATCCGCATCTCTTGCTTGCTGCCATGACTGACTGTTAGCGATCTCGCGAATCCGGTCCAGGACCCGGCCGAGACCTGGATCATCGACTCCGGGGCCACGCATTACATGATGGCCTCTCGCGAGGCCTTCAGTATGCTTGGTCCTATTGGCGATGTCTCCGTGTGCGGACGGGCTCGGGCCAGGTATTACCTATCCGCGGCGTTGGTATCGTTTGTTTCCGTGGTCCTGTCGGAGATGTCTTCCTAAACGATGTCCTCGTTGTCCCCGGTCTTGAGCTCAGCCTCATGTCAGTTACTGCCCTTGACCGCATGAGCATGGACGTTGTGCACTCACGTGGTGTTGGCACTGTGTCGTTGCGTCCGTCTGGTCTTGTCGTTCTCCACGCCACTGCCAGTGGCAACTTGTGGCACGTGCCTCGTCTGTCTTCCTCGCCCTCTCTCGCCTCATCGGCGGCCACCACAGGCCATGTACTTTTCACCAGCACGTTTTCTCCACAACAAACCCGTCTCCTGCACCGCCGCCTTTGCCACGTTCACTCCGCTGTCGTCGACAGCATGCTCCGCACCCAGCCGGCCAAGGGAATTGACCCTAAGACTTTCCCTTTGCCATGTCCCACGGAGTGTGTTCATTGTGCTCAGGGCAAGATGCACCGGTCCACATACCCTTTGTTCTCCTCTCGTGCGTCCCCCCCTCTGGACCTGGTCCATTCCGACGTCATGGGTCCTCTCCCTAGCGCGTCCGTCGGAGAGCATGGCCGTTATGTCCTCACCCTCACTGACGACTACTCTCGCTACCGCTTGGTCTTCTGCCTTCAGCATAAAAGTGATGTCTCCCGTGCCATTCAGGACTAGCTTGTCCTTGCGGAGCACGAGTGTGGTTGACCTCTTTGCCGCTTTCGCTCCGACCGCGGTGGTGAGTACATGGGCGAGACCACGACCTTTCTTCCCTCCCGCGGTATCCACTAAGAGACGTCCGCGTCCTACACGTCCGCCCAGAATGGCGTCTTTGAGCGGTGGAACCGTACCATGGCCGATGCCGTCCGCACTATGCGGGTTCAGTCTGGCCTCCCGATGGCTTCTATTTTTAGGCCATGGCGTACATGACATGGGTCTCGAACCAGATTCCTCACGGACCCCTTCCCCGCCAGTCCACGTCGTACCAGCACTGGTGCGGTCAGCAAGCCGACCTCTGCCCTGCTCGCGTGTGGGGTTGCGTGGCCATTGTGTGGCTACCCGCCCCGCAGCAGGGCGGCAAGCTCGCCCCCCGAGGGCATCCTTGCATGTTTCTCGGTGTCTCTCATCGATCCAAGGCTTGGCGCTTCTCAGATCCCTCCCGACACTGCATCGTCGAGTTCCGCGATGCCCTTTTCTTTGAGGAGCTATTCCCGTGCGATCTCGTTCGCTGCGGCTCGTCGGTGTCCCTCCCGTCGCGTGGGGGAGTGGTGAGGCCGTCCTCTGTTCTACCGCTGTCGGGTGGCACATCACATAGTCCCTTTCAGCCAGCAGCCCCTGTCGCTCCCGCTGGCCCCTCCGGGCCGGCGGCCCCAGTCGCGTCTGTTGGCCCCTCCGGGCCAACCGCCGCAGTCACGCCCACTGGGCCCTCCAAGCCAACGGTCCCAAATGCGACCGTTGGCCCCTCCGGGCTGACAGTCCCAGATGCGCCTGCTCGTCCCTCCGGGCCGACGGTTCCAGATGCGCCCACTAGCCCCTCCGGGCCGGCGGTCCCAGTCGTGTCCAGGGATCCTTCCGGGCCAGCCACCCCAGTCACATCCACTAGTCCTACCAGGCCAGCCGCCCCCGTCGCGGTTGCTAGGCCCTCCGGGCCGGCGGCCCCAGTCGCGTCCGCTGGCCCCTCCGGGCCAGCCGCCGCAGTCACGCCCACGAGCTCCTCCGGGCCGACGGCCCCAGTCGCGTCCACTGGTCCCTCTGGCCCAGCAGCCCCGTCTCCCTCCACCGTCGTGTTTGGCTCGGTACCATCTCCTGCCCTACCGCGCTACACACGTGGCCCAAGCGACAGCCTCCGACCCAGACCGTCGGTCAGCGTACAAGCTGCAGCACCTCACCTTGTGGCATCTCGGCCCCCCGTCGCTCCACGTGTCTCTTCAACTCTTACGGTCATGAGTGGGGACCCTGGCACCAAGGCCCTCGGCCTGACCACTTCGGCTCTCATCGCAGACCTTCACCCTGGCTCTGTGCTGGGCTACGCGATGCTCCATCACAAGCATCGGCATGCAGTCTTGGCTGCACTCGCACGCATTCCACTTGGAGCTCGAGATGCACACGCTCTCTCAGTGTGCTCCATAGCACGCCAGGAGGACCCAACCACTCTGCGTGAGGCTCGAGCCTCTCATGAGGCCGCACACTGGGATGCTGCCTGCGCTGACAAGCTCGTTGCTATCCGGCCGCACTATGTGTACGACCTAGTCGACCTCCCTCCAGGTCGAAAGGCCATTGGCATCAAGTAGGTCTTTCGGTGCAAATGGAAGCTCGACGGATCCTTGGACAAGTACAAGGCCCACCTCACAGCCAAGGGGTTTGCTTAGGTCCCTGAGGTCGATTACGACCAGATCTTTGCTCAAGTTGGCCGATTCTCTACGAGTCGAGCGCTCTTCAGCCTGGTTGCCTAGAATGGGTGTGAGCTCCATCAGATGGACGTAAGCAACGCCTTCCTCCATGGTTCACTGGAGGGTGAGAAGCTCTACATGATGTAGCCTCTACGCTTAGACGATGGCACAAGGAGAGTCCGGCGGCTGTGGAAGGCCCTCTACGGCCTGAAGCAGTCGCCTCGGTACTGGAACCAGGAGATCAGCAGCACGCTCCTTCGCGGCGGCCTTCAGTGCAACATAGCTGATCCCGCATTGTTCGTCAACCTGCGAGGCCAGACCCTTGCCGCTATCCTTGTCTATGTCGACAATCTCCTCATTGTGTCGCCTGACATGGCTGTCGCCCAGCGTGTCAAGGACCTGTTGCACACCATCTACCAGATGAAGGATCTTGGGTTTTCCCGAGTCTTCGTGGGCATCGAGCTCGAACATGTTCACTCCCACGGCATCGTGTACGTCCACCAGGCTACCTATGTACAGACCCTGTCCACTCACTTTGCCGAGGACCTGCCCTCCGTGCCCAGTGCATCTTCATCCATGTCATCTGATGGCTAGGTGAAACTAAAGAGTCCTGACCCAGTAGATGTGGGGGAGCCAGCTGACGTGACTACGTATGTGCAAGTCATCGGGTCACTGATGTTCCTGGCAACGACAACGCACCCAGACATCGCATTTGCCGTCAACCTCCTGGCTCAGTTCTCTCAGGAGCCGCGTCACCTCCACTTTGAGGTCATGATTTGAGTATTGCGCTGTGTCATCTCGACTCCTCGTCGATGTCTCATGTTTCACCGCCAGCCGTCTGTCGTCGCGGTAGGCTACACGGACAGTGACTGGGCCGGCAGTCTAGACGGTAAGAGTCGCACAGGCTGGATTTTCTTAGTCGGCGGCACGGCTGTGTCGTGGCGCAGTGGTAAGCAGGGGTGCATTGCACGGAGCACTACTGAGGCTGAGTATGTGGCCCTTGGCTTAGGTGCGCGTGAGATTGTGTGGTTGCGTCATCTGTTGTCCAAGTTGCGTCAGTCTGTCGCATCCATCACGTTGCATAATGACAATGAGAGTGCCATGTCCATCGCCGACAATGACGGCATACATCACACACACACAAAGCAAATCAACGTTGAGTATCAGTATGTGAATTCGTTGTTGCATGACGGCAGCATCAGCATTGTGTGGGTTGAGAGAGCACGACAGCTGGCTAGCTTCTTGACCAAGGCACTGAGGCGCGACTTATTCAAGAAGGCTGTGAGTTCAGTTGGCGTGCATCCATGAGTGGCTCTCTTTGTCCCTGCCTGCATCTCTGTGTGCCCTGGGGGACTTTCGTTGTTGACTATGTCTCTGCCCGCACGTGTGCACTACGCCTGTGAGTCATGGGGGAGTGTTGGGTTTTGCGCATCTCTCATTGTGCTCTGCTGTGTCCTTCTAGCTTGTGTACATCTGCGTCCAGATGACGAACGGCGAGACTCGACGCTACTAGAGCGTCGTCCCATGGAGCCGACGCTTGCTGAGGGCTACTCGCAGTTTGCTGGAGCCTCCTCCTTTCGGCGACGTGCTCAGCTCCATCGGCAGGCCTCCTCGGTCATCGGGACGTCGGCGGTTACTGCCACCACAGATGTTGTCTGCATGAACCCATCGCTTATATTGACTGTGTCATTACGTCTGCAGCATCATGCTCTGCCTAGGGTCCATGTCTCTTGGAGCTTGGCACTGTTTGGCATCATGGACCGTCGTAGGCACTGCCTGGGTTCGGGCAGCCATAACTATTTGCTGCTATTTTTCTAGCTGATTCTGACCGCACGGCTGCGTTCGTAGAATTGATATAATGGTATGGTCCAGTTTTCAGGCAAAACGTACGACGCCCAGGTTTTGGGCTGCCGGGCGTCTGGCAGGGCTCACCGAGAAAACCCTGCCTGCCAGAAAATAGGTCCAAGACTATTTTCTGATTGGCTGGTTAGCTGAGTAACAAGTTCTACACTAGTGGGGGGGGAGCTAGAACTTGGAGGGGTCTCCCATTGTTGATCATTCTTCACGCCTAATCAGATACTTCCAGTTTTCAGCTGCTTTTTGGCGCTAACACTGGCGCGCGCATTTCTGAGTAACAAACCCAGAGCTTCCAGACAGTCTCTAGAGCAACAGACTGAGGGGGTAGCATACTTAAGCAACAAGCGTGGAAGCCTGCACGCTGCATCAACAACGCTGCTGCCCCAACGTGCTGCCTAGTTTTCCATTTCATCGGCGTGCAGATGACTGACGGTGAAAAGCGATGCTGCTGGAGCTTTGTCTGGTGGAACCGACGTGCGATGAGGCGAACTCGTAGCTCGCTGGAGCCCCCTCCTCTCTTCTACGTGCTCAGCTCCATCGGCGGACCTCCTCGGCAGTCGTGCCACAGGCAATCTCTGTCGTTGCCTTTGCTGTCTACACGCGTCCAGCGCTGTGTTTAACTGCACTGTTACGTTCGCAGCGCTATATCATGCATACGGTTCAAGTTTCATGAGTTTCTGGGACTTGAGTAGACGCCGCCAGGGTTCAGGCGGCTATAACTCTTTCTTGCTTTTTTTCTAGCTGATTTTGACTACACTGCTGCGTTTGCCATGTGCGTATTATGGTATGGTCCAGTTTTCAATTTAAACAAACTATGTCTGGGTTTTGGGCTGTCGGCCGTCTAGCAGAGCTCGCCGAGAAAACCTGCCTGCCTGAAAACAGAGCTTTTTTCTGATTGGCTGGTGAACTGGATAACAAGTTATACAGATCTAGGGGAGGCTAGTTCTTGGAGGGGTCTCCTATTGTGTCCCATTCTTAGTTCTTAATCTGTCATTTCTACTTTTCAACTGTTGTCTGGCGCTAACTCTGGAGCGTGCAATTTCGAGTAACAAACAGCTCTCAAACTTAGACTCTGGTGTAGCACACTCAGGGGGCAGCTTAAGCAACGAGCTTGGGTTCCCGCATGCTGCATCAACAACGCTGCTGCCCCAACGTGCTGCTATAGGTGTTTTCTTACTGTTGGTGCCATGTTGCTGACTAGTCTCTTGCACGGACATTTTTCTTCGTGTTAAAAAGTCGAGAGGACATACAGTGTGTCGGCCACAAGAGTGAAACAAACCACCACGCCCCCATGACCCATATGCGTGTAACCTAAGATGCACCAATGATGCATAGAGCAATGTGGGAGCAACGACATGACACAAACCAAGAAAAATGTTTAAAAGGACAATAGTAGCACAAAGCTCATATGGGAGAATCCTGAGCACAGAAGAGGCCAACAACATCATCACAAGACTTGAACGTTTTGAGATTGAGAACTTGCACGTGCTCATGTTGGAAGCCTTGGTGAGAGATTTTGCACATTGGGACGTGATGTAGTCCTACATAAAATAGAGAAAAACTTTAACATGCTTTATGCACATGATGTATGCCATAACATTGCATAATTGCCTTCGTGCTTTGGTTTTATCAGTGCTTGGTGACACAAACAATGGATACAAGGATCATGATCACATAGCACCGAGGGTAGTAACCATACTGGAGACAGTGACTGATCAGGCGACAAATCCAAGACAAGAGACGGCGTTGACTCAAGTGAGACTGCAATGACACAAAATGGAACTAGCTAGTGCGTAGGTCGGGCCAGTGGCGTTGATGCAGCTTGCAGGAACCCACGTCCATTGCTTAGTCTGCCCCCTTAGTCTGCATCACTAGAGTCCAAACCTAATAGCTCTGGCTTGTTTCTCAAAGGTGCGCACGCCAGAGTTTGCGCCAGAAAGTAGCTAGAATGAAGCAATGACTGTTTAGGAATGAAGAATGAGCAACCAACTGAGATCCCTCCCACTTCCAGCCTCACCTCAGCTGTGCGAGTCTTGTTACTCAGAACATTCCTAGCATTATCCTGTTCAGTAGAATTTCATAAGTGAGACCTACCAAACACCAGATAGCCAAAATCCCGGGTGTTGTTCATTTTTCCTAAAAATTGGACCATACTAAAATAACCATGCTGCAAACGCAGTCGTGCAGTCAGAATGAGCAAGAAGAACAGCTATGTGGAGTTACGGTTGCCCGAACTCGTGTGCCGACTCTAGTGCTCCCAAGAGTTTTCTACGACTACAGGTGACGTGACAGCTAAGTGTTGCTATCGATGCAGCTAGTCATGTAAGGGTGTACTGTTAGAAGTGCAAGGAGGAGGATAACCACACGCTCGACTTCACGGTGACCTCCACCAAATAGCCTCCCATTAGCATTAGCGTCCATCCAGTCAGTCGTCTGCACAAGCATGTACACCAGCCAAGAGGTCACAATAGGAGTCGGTAGTGCACTGACAAAACAACACTCCCTGATCCAAAGGTGTCAGTGTACATGAACATGCAAAACGTCATGCTCCCCCATGCTCCCCGGCCCAACACTCACTAGAAGGGCAAAAGGAGATGAATCACATGTGCAACAGGAACCCATGCAAGCAGAAGAGTCACACCACAAACATTCAGGGTAGCAATCCGACCATACTCATAGCCTTCTTCAAAGAGTTGCACTTCAGCGCCTTGGTGAGGAATTCCGCACACTACTTCACGGTCTCAAACCACATGATGTGAACCCTGCCCTCATGCAACAAGGAACGTACGTAATGATACTCAACATTGATGTACTTAGTGTGTGCATGGTGGACACCATCATTGTCGACAATCGTTGCGACATTGTAACAGTCTAAGGTGATGGATGGCACATGCTGACGCAACTCACGCAACAAGTGATGCAGCCACACAAACTCACATGCACCAATGCCCAAAGCCACGTACCCTGCCTCTGCTTTACTACGTTCAACACATCCTTGCTTCTCCTTAGGCCATAACAATGCCGTGTCCCCAATGAGAAAGATCCAACTAGTGCAGCTCTTCCCATCTGGGATTCACGCCCAACCGCTTTCAATGAAGCCTACGGCCACCACAGACGGCTGACAATGGAATATGAGGCCTCGACGTTGGGTGGAGACCACATACCGCAGCACGCGGACAGCAGCATCAAGGTG
Organism: Penium margaritaceum; assembly: GCA_023375785.1. Classification (NCBI taxonomy): domain Eukaryota; kingdom Viridiplantae; phylum Streptophyta; class Zygnematophyceae; order Desmidiales; family Peniaceae; genus Penium; species Penium margaritaceum. The sequence goes on along the minus strand of SZWC01009294.1, from coordinate 60,571 downwards.
CAGGTGGCGTGGGACCTGTGAGAACTGAACGAGGACATTCATGGTAAAGGCGATGTCAGCCCGTATGGTGGTGGCAAGAAACATGAGTGACTCGATGACGCGGAGGAACGATGCGATGTCCACCGCTGCACCCAAGGTGCCGGCGTTAGTACCCTTCAGCTTCGCCTGCCCGTCTGGGGTCATCGGAGTGGAGACCCTTGGATCAGTGATCACGAGATTGGCAAAGCAATCAGTGACCGTCTAAACGTGCGCTGCCTGATGTACCCGCATGATGCCGTGCGCGAGATCACACTCAATCTCCATAGCGAGAAACACTAGCATGGGCCTGAGATCCTTCATCATGTAGGTCGCCTTTAGTAGCTCCTTCACCCACTCGATAGTGGCAAGGTCGGGGGATGCGATGAGTGGGTTGTCCACGTAGATTAAGATCGCCGCAAAGGGAGTCCTAGGAGGAGTGATGAAAAGTGTCGTGTCTGAAGTGCTACGGAGAAATCTACCCTTCAGAAGGGTACGGCTCATCTCCATGTTCCAGCACGGAGGAGACTATGTGAGGCCATACAGGGCTTTCCGCAGTCGCCAGACTCGGCCCATCCCATCCTCAAAGCGAGGGAGCTTGATCATGTAGAGCTCCTCACCATCGAGAGTACCATGAAGAAAGGCATTGCTCACGTTCATCTGGTGGAGCTCCCAACCATGCTATGCAACTAGGTTGAAGAGTTCCCGGCTGATGGTGAAACAACCAACCCGGGAAAATAGCTGGTCATAGAAAACTCAAGCAGCCTAGGAGATGCCCTTGGCAATGAGCCGAGCCTTGTACTTTTCTAGAGTACCATCTGACTTCCACTTTCAGCGAATCAACCACTTTGTCCCTATGGTCTTGCGGCCATTAGGAAGCTCCACGAGCTCGTAAACTGCGTGCTCGTTGATGGCGGCTGGCTCCTCCCGACAAGCAGCCTCCCATTAGTCTATGTTAGGAGCGGCAGGGGCTTCTCAAAGGCTTGGTCGTTCGAGTGCCAGTGAGGACGGTTGTGCCGTCAGCACAAGGGTGGAGCAAAGTCATGTTGGAGCCCGGGCCAAAGTGCCGAAGACCACACGGTGATGCTCCTTCGAGATGAGAGCATAGCCAAGGGGCCAAGCCTGGGTCAGTGTCTTGGCAACAAGGCCAAGGACCATGAGGCCAAGGACCTTGATGCCGAGCTCACCACTCACGAAAGTGTGAGGGGAGGAAGGTGTGTTGTCGGGTCTGCTAGAGGCTGGACGGGGGGCCTTTGTGCGAGGACCCGGGGGCGGCGCTGGCTTACGTGGCCACATAACGCCACCAAGAGCGGGAGTGTAGACCTGGGATAAGGAGCCCAGCAAGGAAAAGGTGGCAAGGCGAGGGTAGGCGCTAGGTCTGATATTGGGGAACCACTAGACACGTGCGGATTCACATGGGTGGGTGCATTGGAGGCTGGAAAGGGGTCAGCCAAGGGGTCAAGCTGGGCTGAGGACTGAGCGGAGGACACCGACTCCGACATCACTGGTAGGGGTCACGGTCGGCGAGGTTGACGGCGAGGGAGGAGCATCCGCACCATCCCCTGTCAAGGGGGTGGATGTAGGTAGGACGACCATTGGCTTTGAAGTTGGAGCGGCGGCGCGACAAGTATCTCCCCAACGAGACGACAGCAACGGAGGCAGGGAGGGGGTAGACCAGACGTGAGGGAGTTTGTGAAGGAAGAGGTCCTCAAAGAACATGGCATCATGAGACTCAACAATGTGATGTCGGACAGGGTCCAAGAAGTGCCAGGCCTTGGACTGACGCAAGACACCAACGAAGGTATAGAGACGGCCATGAGGGGCAAGCTTACTATCCCGCTGGTCCTCAGCAAGCTAGACACTAGCAATGCACGACCAGACACAAGCAAGCTAAAAATCGGCCCGCTGACTGCACCACAATGTGTATGGCGTGGCCTGGCGGGGAAGGGGACCATGGGGAATGCGATCCCAAGCCAAGGTCATGTAGGACATGGCCTCAAAGAGGAAGCCTTTGGACAAACCAGACTCTACATGCATGGTGCGGACATCATCGGCCATGGTGTGGTTCAGGCCAAAAATGTCGGAGGGTGGAGCCACACTCAGGCTCAGCCACAAGGTGCCAAGCACGGATGGTAAAGGCTGGGTTGCTCTTCCCGTAATGTAGCCTTCACTAAATGACACAACATCAGCACAAGTAGTCATCCGTGAGAGTCAGAAAACACTCGCCGCCCTCAACAACAGACATGACGGGGAGATGGCCCATGAGGTCCGAGTGGACGAGATCCATCTGGTGCGTGGCCAGAGAAGAGGATGCAGGGTAGGAGCCTTGGTGCATCTTGCTCTGGGCACAGCCGATGCACTCGGTGCAGCAAGGCCACTGGAAGGTAAAGGGATCAAGTCCGAGCACGGACTGAGTACAAAGAATGCTATCGACAACATCGGAGTGTACGGGGCAAAGGCAACGGTGGAGGAGGTGCACATGATGGGAGAAAAGAACACTGGTGACAAACACATGTGCAGTGGTGTACACTGGAGGGGACACGGATAAAGGAAGTCGAGTGAAGTGCCAGAGGTTGTCGCAGAAGATAGCACGAGACATGACCTGACCAAATGGGCAAAAGGAGACAGTTCCAATGCCATAAGAGTGACGGACGTCCATGCTCATTAGGTCAAGAGCCATGATAGAGAGGATGCTAAGTTCCAAACCAGGCACATCGGTTACAAAGACGTCACCAGATGGACCACAAAAAAAATGACTCCATCACCACGGACCGACAAGATGTGCCCGGACCCCATCTAGACATTGTGAGCATTGCCAGCGGGACCAGGCGTGGTTAAGGCGTGGAGACAGGATGTCATGGAATGTGTGGCACCAAAGTCGATGATCCAGGTGCCATTGGGGTCGCGGACCAAGGCCATGACACTACAGTGAGCGACGAAACTGCATGCGAGAAGGGAGATGGAGGTCGCAAGCTCAGCACACGGGTTAGATGCAAAGCAATCATGACAGTCATCCAACCATGCAACATCATCCAAAGCCGGCTCCGAAGGGAAACAGGCGGCTTCCCCTAGGTCCCCTTGGAGGTCGGTCTCTGACTCGTAGGTGGAAACCTCTCGGCTAGCAGTCACACAACTAGTACTTCCCCGGGGAGGAGGCGTGATGCTGAGTTGCGGTAATGAAACTCTATAGCTGGCGGATCCGAGCGCCGGAGTTGACGGGTGCCACAGACTGCCGGGTCACAGCTTCGGATAGGAGATATGAGCTCCATTAGAACGGAGGCTGTGGGTAGTACACCGGCTGCAACAGAGTGTGTTGCTCCTGCTGTGGTGATGGTGCATACGACTGTGGCTGAGGCGGGACATACTAATGCTATTGTCGCTGATGAAGAAGGGATGGTGGAAGCTGTGGGCGAGGCTAACGAGCCGTCTGTAGGGCGGAGTAGGTGGTGGCCACAGTGTTGCTGGGGGAGAAGGGAGCAGAGGTGGGAGCGGAGGTGCCAATGTGGCGCTCACGATGATGGCGCACGGTGGCCATGAAGCGGGCCTTGTCAGTAGGGATGGGGCACGTCTGGCCGGAGTCATGGTACTTTAGGATAGTGCTACCGGAAGAAGACTGTTGCCCCTCTCCCTTGCCCCTCCCGTCCTTCTTCCCCTTGCCCTTGGTGCTACTGGAGAAGGAAGTGCCGGGGGAAGGTGTGGAGGAGCCATCAGATGTCCTAACTTTGATCGCGGAAGAGCCACTGTGCTAAATTTGTGTGTCTTGGTGTACATCCTCCAGGTCGTACGCCCAGGTCATCAAAGTGCCCCTGGGGGCCAGTGCCTTGAGGATGAGTAGGTCGTAGGGGACAAAAATGTCCGCAAACTCAGTAATGGTACCATTCTTGATGGTGAGGAGGGCATAAAGTAGGGGAGGCGTGGTTGTCTTCAGCCAGCGCAGGATGTACTTTGCGCGGTGCCAGTATGTGGAGCTCCCTCATGTGAAGGGAGCTGAAGTCCTTTAGGAGGCGGCTGACAGCAGCCTAGCCGTGGGCACAATACGGCCATGTCAGCGTGTCCCAAGCCCGCTTGGGGTTAGTACTGGTGTCGTCAGCGATGTCACCGAGGAATAGCTCCATTATAGTACGGTCAGCATCGGGAGCGGCAAGGATGAGTGTGCAGACGGCACGGCCTACCTCAAGCGGCTGTTCTGAGATGGTGTCGTCATGCGAAAGAGCATAATACGACCACAGGCCCTCTCCTTGTGTCCAGATGCGGTAGAGTAGTTCCCAAGAGAAGAACTTCTCATATCTGATGAGAGCAAGAGGGGACTCAAAGTCCTTACGCCAAGAGGGGCCGAACGCTCCAACACCTAGAATGCTAGTAACCGTCTGTTATTGATGCTGCACTTGCTGTTGCGCTATTGTCTCTGCTGCCACAGTCAGAGCAGGATCACGCTTTCCGGGGAGGACAGTCTGGCTAGTGCTGGTTTCGGCAAGCATCTGGGGCAGCTGATCAACTTGCCGCTGCAGACCCGCTATGGGGCCTGCAGTGGGCGGGTCTGCAGAGCTATCCTGTGTGCCGGCGACATTGTCTTAACTGGTCATTGTTGCTGCCTTTGAGGTTGCTGACGCCTCTGCTGTGGATGCGGCTACTACTGTTATTGTCGCTACTACTCTTGCTCTTGTGACTACTACTATTGTTGCTGCTCCTACCGCTACTGTTGATACCACTGCTGCTACTGCCGCTGCCACTTGTGCTACTACTACTGCCACGAATGTTGATGTCGTTGCTGCTGTTGCTGCTACTATTGCTGCTACCATGGCTGCTGCTACCGTCCCACACCGGGTTGGTGCGCAGTCTCCCCTCAATCAAGTGCTGGATGATGAAAGTGAACAGATCAAAAATCTGACTACGTTTCTTGCTCATTGGGGATGGTGGCAAACATGTACCTCCAGCCTAGAAATTTTACGAAGTGCTGAAATCTTTACTTTTATAGTTTTAGCACTTCAAAATCAAGGTTATCCAAATCAAGCAAATTTCGGACCACAGGTGCACCTGTATGTTTTGAATGCAGTGGTCAAAGTCTTGGCTTGAAAAGGCAAAAAAAAGATACCAAGATGACCTTAATTCCGTGCTCAGCACGAAATGTTGTAAAAATCTTGATGTGCGACGCGGGACAATTAATGCTGGAGGCTACAAACCACAAAATGAGGCGAGCATGATTGACATGGAAAGCTTGCAACCTAAACTTTCAAAAGAGCCTATACGTGCAATATTTGACGTATGTTTGAGTCTGGTGCAGTCGGGCGTAGGGGACATGGGTCGCTGACACGATTTACAACTGCGTCTCCTCTTCGTCCGTGCAGCTTCCAGGAAGGTACAAGGATGGGAGAGTAGCTACAAGGAGTGCTCCTGCCTCCTTCCTCTCCCTCTAAGGTCTCTACTGCTGCTGCTACTGTAGCTCCTTGCCGTCGTAGTTGTGTCTGAGACTACTGCTACTGCTACTGCTGTTGCAGCTACATCTCTATTGTTGTTGTCGCTACTGCTGCTGCTGCTACTACTCCTAGTCACTCACACCTCTGGTTGACGTCGCCACGTGCGTCATCGCCAGCAAGTTCCCTGACGACGTTGCGCTGACCACTCACCTCCCTGCGTTAAACGTGGAGGTCAGAGCTGCCGGAAGAAAACCGGCAGCATTTCCCCTGGCCCAGTGGTTGTGGGAAACATTCTGACGCAGCCATCAGGCGGGTCACTGCCGCTGGAAAAAATCCGGCAGCATTTCCCCTGCATTGGCACATATGGGAGGTCCACTGGTCTAGTTAGGAACTACACCAATGGACCACTACTACTACTGCTACAACTAATGGTGACGTGACAGTTAAGATTTGCTGCCGATGGAGCCGGTCGTGTAAGGGTGTAGTGTTGGAAGCGTGAGGAGTAGAACCACACGATCGGCTTCACGGCGACATGTCCACTCCACCAAATAGCGCCACATTAGCATTAGCGTCCATCCAGTTTGTCGTCTGCACAAGCATGTACACCAGCCGAGAGGTCACCGTAGGAGTCATTGAGGCAGTGCACGGATGAAACAACAACAACACAAGGGTCTATTCTGTTCTAGGGGACTACAGCAACACATCCAATGGATGAGCCTTGGAATCGGACAACGCAAAGGATGTAGAAGGATTGAGGTCATCTGAGGACTTCTTTTGGCGAGAGGACTCAAGGGAGGTTGAAGACTCGTAAGAGTTTAGGAATGTATGAGGGACACACTCCAAGGATGATCATGGTACGGAACATCCCTCAAGCCAAGAAAGCGAGGCAAGAGAAGTAGTAGAAGCGAGGCGATGCAATTCATGCTCAAATGTTGACTCAAAGAACAGTGCATCACAAGACTCAACTAGAAGACATCAAGCAATATCCTAAAAGCGTCATGCACATGAGATTAGAGAGATACGGAGGAACACGTACAGGTGACTGTGAAGTGACACTTTCCATGGTTTTGGTCCCTATGACCCAGGAAACAGCAACAAATTCCGAGGCACGCACAAGATGAATGTCACCCCAAAAACTAGTCCAACGCTCAAAAGGTGTGACACGACATGGATGTGGACCATGATGGATACTATTGCATACCCAGGTCATATAGGACATGGCCTCCGAGGAAAAAGGCCATCAGCGATGGTACAGTTCCACCGCTTGGAGATGCCATTCTACAAGGGAGTTCATAGGGCAGATCTATCCATGGAAAGCCCATGAGAGTAAAGGGAGAGGGACAATGGATCGAGAAACTTTCCACTATTCTCAGAGAGAATGGCCTTAATTCAGAACAAACAAGATTACATGGCGTAAGGAAGCTAGGAATCAAGGGTCTCGGTGATGTTGCTCCACAAATAATGAGCACAAATCCAACAATAACATGGGAATTCACCATTCAGACAAAGAACATAATGACCAAGGCAACCAAGAAAGCCATGGGGTAATGGGCCCATGATGTCAATGTGAATAAGATCAAGTGGATGAGATGCAGTGGACTCAAACTTCAAGAAAGGGGAGAGGTATATTCTGCATTGGATGCAAGAAAGACACATAGGTTGGAAAGGGATGGAAAATGTGGACACGTCAAGGTAAGTAACGTGTTGCGTGTGGAGCATTCCAATGACAGAATCGGTTTGAATGTGGCAGAGGCAGCAAAGATTGTGTGGGATTAAGTGCCTTTGAATTCTGCTGGAAATTTTCTAACCATTCCTGATCATGAACAGACTATTCATGATCTGCAAGAGGCACTTCGGGCAGCCCAGGCAGCAACTTTTTGCACTGAAGAGAATATGCAGCGTGTCATCGAATGTTGTACCAGAAATGGCAGCCGTTGTTGCTAATGTGGCTATGGCGCACCTCCGCTACCCTTCTTTTGCTGCCATTCATCCCTGCCCCCTCGTCCCCGTTTGCCTCCTGGATTGTTGTCATTGGTCCTACTACCTCTGCTGTTGCCATTGCCTCAAAAGCCACCATGGCTCCAGTTGGCGCTCGTGCCCTACTTCTCTGGCACCAACATGATTCTGGCAGTGTCTCGCTCCACTTTACTTCCAAGCTGTCCTCTTTGTGGAAACTCACTTCACTTCGTGGGCTGAGGATGGCGCACTGTGAAAGTACTGTTTTGCACCTGATCTGTCTTCCACACCCTTTTTCTTCCCATTCCCAATTCAACGGCGCTCAATGTGAGTGTCCTCATTGACGGGGAACCTAATGGTCCCACAGACAAAGTCGGCGCATTCAATGCCAATCCAGTCCGCAGCACCCTTGCTGACCTTTTTGGTGTGTACTTGCTGAATTATTTTTCTGCCAGACTGTCACCATTCACGCAGCTAAGAGTGTTTTCACTGTGTAGTTCAACCAAAGGCGAATGCATGCTAATGACATTGCTAATTCCTACTAGACACGTAGCCTCTGTCTTCTTTGTGATCTAGGTAAAACTATAGCTTCTTCAACTCCCGGTTGTCTTAGCGATTCCCACTTCATCTCTTGCCTCCTCAGCAGCCGCCTCCTCCTCCCTAGCTTCTTCATCCTCATCCACTACCACTCACACAACCCTTGCATCAGAGGACAACAATAATGGTTGACAAGGTGGTAGGTGTGGCCGCATTTGAGGTCTCTGATCCTTTTTCTGCAAGAAATTTCGGCCGACACCTACTGGAACTTTGGCACGAGTACAAGTTTTCCTCCGAAGTTCCCCAAGGAGTGCAAAGGTATTCGCCTTGTGCCTGAGATACACGCAACTAAGCTTGCACTTGTTGGAGTGATGCTCCTCACCATGGCAGGACTGACTCCAAAAAGGAACACCCAAAAGACAAACCGTAGTGGCTTAGTGGTTAATTGTGTCCACCTTTAGAGACAGGGGCCCGGGTTCGATTCCCATAAGATCAATTTCTGCCGTGCCTCAAGGGAGGTGGAAAATAGATACCAGGAAGCTAGCTCAACCTCTAGAATTCCTCCTTAATGTTCTAGAAGGCCAGGTGAGGGTCCAGGAAGGTGGCACACCTTCTAGAAGGGGTGACTTATTCTACAAGGCATCTAGAGGTATCTTGGTCTTCTGGATACCTTCCCTCCTACTAGAAGCAAGCTGAGGAATCTAGGAAGGGACAGAAGCTTCTAGAGGAAGGAAGGGATGCCTTCTTAGGTGGGAAAAAGGACAACCTACCAAGGGCCACTCTAAAAGTCATAGAATCTGCTAGGAAGCTTCACATTTGGCATACTATGGTATTCTGGAAAGCTTAGATCAGTGGCTATAAAACGCCACTGCTTGTGAGCCTTAATCAAGTGTTTATTCCCAGTCCATTCAGGCCAAAACTATTGCCTCACTCTCTGACCAGTTTTCTGCCATCCTTGGAACCATTTGCCTCCACAGTTTTAGTCTCTCCAAAAACAGTTGGTGGTGTGAACCAACCACTGCTAGGGACCCTCCAGGGTGCACACTCACCCTCAGGCCAACAAAGGTTTATGGTCCCACGTCTCTAAGGGGTTCCAAGCCAGCTTGAGTTCATGCCTCAACAGCAAGACATGGCGACCAGCGAGTAAGAGAGCAATAGTACTGTCCGTAAGTTTGATGGGACAGGCTTTGCCTTGTAGAGGTGGTAGTTTGAGGTCTTCCTCGACGATAAGGGACTCCTTGAGCTTGTAAAGGGTGATGAGACTACTCCGCCGGAGACTGCAATGGCTGAGGTGAAGGAGGCATACAAGAAGCGTACTAAAAAGGCGTTGGCGCTCCTTGTGTCTGCGTTATGCCCACCACAACTTGGGCACATCCAAGGATGCACCCTGACCACAGACGCATGGTCAAAACTCTGCTCCATCTACCAGTCAAGCAACCTTGCCAATCAGCTCTTCATCTTCAAACAGCTCGTCACCCTTCGAGCCAACGAAGGTGACAATATCATGGAGATTATGCAGCAGATTGAGTCACTCGCAGCGGAGTGCGTGGCCACTGGTTGGGAGGTTGAATCTCAGTTGCAAGCTATGATCCTCCTTCTGGCCTTGCCAGACAGTTGGAGTCCCATGATCACATTCCTTGGTGACTGACCTTCCAACGAACTGAAGTACCCGAAGGTTGCTGAGTACGTGCGCAACAAGTAGATGCAACGTGGCGGTCAAGAAAGTGCAGCGGCATCAAGTTCTGCGTATACAGTTCATCCTCATTGTGGAGGCCGAGGCAAAAAGTGGAAGGGTGCCAAACAGGGCACCAAGAAGGCTGACAAGAAGGGGGAGCGGCAACTGTGGCAAGGAGGGCCACTATGCACGCAATTGCCCCGAGAAGAAGCCAGACCGGTTCCAACGGGGTGGGAAGAAAGACGAGCAACCCTCATGGCGTACAACTCCACCGACTTGAAGGATCTGGGAGTTGCCGTCATTGACTCCGGCTCAGGCCGCTACACGCAATGCAACAGGGCGGCATTTGTCACCTGATGCGCCTTGGAGAGACGTATGACGGTGGCCAACGGCAAAACAGAGATGGCCGCCAGTGAGGGTAACATCAGCATTGAGTCTATTATGGATGGCAAACCTGTCACGAGCACAATCCACGACGTGCTCCACATGCCGAACTTTGGGGCAAACCTGTTCTCCGACAGCCGCCTTACCGACAAGGGAGATGAGGTGCTCTTCACAAAGAAGAAGGCCGTCATTCGGAAGGAGGGCAAAGGTGAGTTTATTGCGCACCAAGAGAGAGGACGACTTGTACCTGCTATGCGCAAAGATCCTCGGCAGCCGGGCGGGGTCCAACGCCGCCAATCTTGCAACGAAGGATGAAGGAGACCTGGACCTGTGGCACCGCCGACTTTGCCATGTTTCTCCATCGACGGTGAAAGAGATGGCAAAGAGAGAGGTGGTGCAAGGTCTCCAAATCAGTGGCCTTGATGGAACCAAGGAGACCGTGTGTGAGCCATGCATCATCGGCAAATCAACGCGGTAGCCGTTTGTGGCAAAGGGGACGTGTGCATCAACAAAGTTGGCAGTACACACAGATGTGTGTGGACCACTTGAGAGCTCCATCGGTGGAGCTCGCTACTTCCTCACCTTCATCGACGACCACAGCCGCAAACTGTATCTCTACCTCATGAAGCGGAAGAGCAAAGTCCTTGCATGCATGCAAGAGTTTGTGGCAGATGTGGAGCGGCAGACAGAGTTGAAGGTGAAGACATTCCGGAGCGACAACGGTGGTGAATATGCGCGCTGCCTTGGGTGGATGAAGAGCAAGGGGATTTAGTGGTAGAAAACAACTCCACACTCCCCGCAGCACAATGGCGTCGTTGAGAGAGCAAATCGCACAATCCTTAACATGGTGCGATCAATGTTGAGTGACGCCGGCCTTCAACAATGGTATTGGGTGGAGGCGGCACGGACAGCGGCATACATAATGAACCTTACACCGACCAAGCCATTGAAGGAAAAGGAGAGCAAGGCGTGGAAGACGCCACAAGAGGTGTGGAGCGGGAGGAAGCCGGCAGTGGGTCACCTCCGCACGTTTGGTTGCATTGCACATGTAGTGGTGTAGGCACGTGAAGGGCGAAGCAAGCTGGACCCACAAACCCGCCGGTGTGTTTTCCTTCGGTATGAGAACGGAAGCAAGGCGTACCGACTCTTTGACCCAAGGAGGTAGCAGATTGTGCAGAGTCGTGACGTCACGTTCAACGAGAAAAGCCATTGGACGAACAAGGAGGCAAGTCTTTCCAAGAGGGGGGAGTTGTTGCCACTCCTTGAGGAGGAGACGCAAAAGGACGTGAATGAGGGTGACATCCTTGCAGGAGCACCAGCCGAAGAGGATCGCCGAAGGGATAAGCGAGCGGCAGGATTCATTTCGGCCAATTTGGATGAGGAACCCAAAGCACCGGAAATGGACGTGGAGGCGGGGAGTCGACCGATGTCTCCAAGGTCTCCAAGAGAGGGGGAGCAGGCGCTTGGAGAGGATGGTGCCAAAAGGGGACAGCAACAACAACAACCGCCTCAAGAGTCCCGCACGAGCAGTCGTGTGCGAAGAAGGACAAAGAGGTACGATCCCGACAAGGGTATTTGGACCGGGTTCGCACAAGTCTTCTTCACGCAAGAGGAGTACGAAGAAGGCACTACACCAGAAGGATGGGGCTGAGTGGGAGGGAGCAATAAAATGTAAGCTCGCCTCCCATGAGGAGAAAGGCTCCTCAGTTGCAGGTTAAGCATGGACGACTGCTATGGGTGATGCGCAAGGGGGAGATTATTGGAGTGATGCTCCTCACCATGGCAGGACTGACTCCAAAAAGGAACACCAAAAAGACAAGCCGTAGTGGCTTAGTCGTTAATGGTGTCCACCTCTAGAGGCAGGGGCCCGGGTTCAAGTCCCATAAGATCAATTTCTGCCGTGCCTAAAGGGAGGTGGAAAACAGATGCCAGGAAGCTAGCTCAACCTCTAAAATTCCTGCTTAAGGTTCTAGAAGGCCAAGTGAGGGTCCAGGAAGGTGGCACACCTTCTAGAAGGGGTGACTTATTCTATAAGGCATCTAGAGGTATCTTGGTCTTCTGGATACCTTCCCTCCTACTAGAAGCAAGCTGAGGAATCTAGGAAGGGGCAGAAGCTTCTAGAGGAAGGAAGGGATGCCTTTTTAGGTGGAAAAAAGGACAGCCTACCAAGGGTCACTCTAAAAGTCATAGAATCTGCTAGGAAGCTTCACATTTGGCATTCTTTGGTGTTCTGGAAAGCTTAGATCAGTGGCTATAAAATGCCACTGCTTGTGAGCCTTGATCAAGTGTTTATTCCCAGTCCATTCAGGCCAAAACTATTGCCTCAATCTCTGACCAGTTTTCTGCCATCCTTGGAACCCGTTGCCTCCACAGTTTCAGTCTCTCCAAAAACAGTTGGTGGTGTGAACCAGCCACTACTAGGGACCCTCCAGGGTGCACACTCACCCTCAGGCCAACACCACTTGTTCATGTGTAGTAGATGAACTGCTGTTGCAGCCGCGGCTACAGTTTGAAGATGCATTTCGAATGTGCATGGGTGCAGAACCGAATCAAGCACCCCACCACAGAATAGACGGATTGTAGGGCCCAGATGCCCTCCTTCTCACTCCTCTCATACCACATTTCTTTCAAGCTAAGCAAGGGAACATCTGTGAGACTGATGGAGGAGCACAAGGCAGCGTGAGACAAGCATTGTAAGTGCTTGTAACTTAGTCTGAGAATCATAACAGGATAGGAGCTACTCACGGGTGTGTTAGATGTTAAGCAAACCCAGTGAGTGAGTGAGCTCACACGCAACATGAAAAGTAATTCTGGCCACCACCCTGGGATCATGTGGCAGCTGCTGCCAGAAAAATCCGACAGCATTACCTCATGAGGATCAACACGGGGAAACTACACAGGAATGATTCTTGTACAGAAAATAGCCTGCGCATGCAATACATCACTACATCATCTAAAGTGTGTAACTGTGTTCTTTGTCTCAAGCCCAAGCCAGTACATTCAAAGTGAGAAGCCACGTGCAACTGTGCAGCCATTGGCTTGCACTCGAAGACTAATCAGTCATGGAAGTCACATCAAGGCCTTAGAACTCGTGTGCTAGCTTCATATCGAGCTTGAGCTCATACCTGCGCTCTGTGACTTGGCGCCATGTTGCTCACTAGTCTCTGCACAAATCTCTGTGCGTGTGAAGAATCCAAGAGTCCATAAAGTTTGTCGACCAAAAACACGACAAACATCAACAAGCTAATGCTTTTGGTCTTTGTTGCTCTGTCTTTTTTTGGCAATGAGAACCGTAAGGAAAAACAATCTGGTTTCCATTAAGTAAAATGTTATCAACGTGTAATACAAAAACAACCTGTACTGGCCACGAGCATCAGCAGGCATGCATGTTCCTCTCTATTCATTTTAGTCACTGAACAACAGTGTTTCCCTGCGAAGTGGAGCAGCACAACCTGTGTCAGGCATGCAGTTCATGTTGTAGTAGTTATTGTTGTCACTAGCAACCGTCATGATACCAGCTATGCTCTGGGGTATCACATTTGTAGCTAGAGCTCAGCTTGAAACTGCAATGTCTCCACAAAGTTTAAAACTTTTCGAAATCCTACGATGATGTGCACATGTTTACAAACAATAGTTCATCTGTGTCTCAAATATTTAGGAACGAAACATTACTCCCCCATGACCTGCAGACGCACAACCCATCATGCAATAGGAGTGGGAAAACAAGGGCATGCCGACCCAAAAAATAGCAAAAAAGCATATTCATTGGACAAGAAACAAATGAAATACATTTATTTGGGAGCATTACAAGTGTGCATTCAACCAGCTACATTCACAGCAGCCTTGAACAAGCTATTCCTAAAGGACAGCATGCAAAAGTTAGTGGGATATTGACGTGTATTGGCCCAAACAACATGGACCTTTGCAGCCAATATGTGTGCACAAACAACGTCATGTTCCACATTGATGTGATTTGTGCAAGAGTGATTATCCGGTTGTGCTCTCTAGTTGCTTTGGTGCTTTGGTTATTGTGACGGGATGCAGTGAATTAGGACATGCACTTATAAAACCAAGCAATAAAGCCACATTCTCTCGTAGATACGTGCACAATGTGCAACATTTTTACCTTACTTGAGCTATCTGCCATACGACCCTGTTGCCTCTCTTCCACAAAACAGTGTTCCCGCCAACCAAGAAGATTTCACATGTCCAAAAAAGTGCATGTGATTTGTGTACCCAAGCACTGTCGATGTAACCACTGATAACGTCTGTCCATGATTGCATGGTTCAGCTAGCACAATAGAAACCAGGTACCATATGGTTCGGAGCGCCATACTCTATGTTTCTATGACAACTATGCATGAAGTTTGACAGCAAGGGCCACATCAGCGTGTGTCATTACTGCATCGTACATGAGAGAGCCAATGACGTCAAAGTAGCCAGTGACATCAACGGTCTCCCCTAGCTGTGACATGTCCAACAATCTTGTTAACCTCTATCCTATTGGGTTAATGGCATAGACATGGTGGAATCATTAGTCAAGGGAAGGTTAAACTTATCCCCAAGGCTAAGCACATACACTTTCAGATGGAAATATAAGGTGTGATGTTCTCTTTTGTGCTCAAGCTCCATGCCCAGGAAAACTCGCATACAGCCAAAGTCTTCCATTATGGATGCAGAATACGGGAGGCCTTCACATACTTGACAGTCCTAGAGCCTGGGGGAAGTAACGAGGACCTCGTTGACATAGACACAAATGGCCATAAACAGATCAATAAAGGGGTTGTGGAACAATGCTAGGTCAACAGTGATGCAAAGATACCCTCCCTTCTTGAGGATAGAGGTAAAATCCATGTTCTTGGAGAGACCACAAAAAGGGGTGAAAGTAGCCCAAAAAAAAAGTTACCATTGTGTTGAACTTGATACAAGTAATGCAACCTTTAAAAAGAGAAAGTGGAAGGTGAACCCTTTGACCATACCAGCGGTCAATGGGAATGATGTGGTGAGGTATTGAACCATGCGAAACACAATTACACACCTAAGTCATGTATTACATGGCCTGTAAAGGGATGAGGAAGACCATAATCAAAGAGAAACATGCGGAAACGGTCAGCAAGAGTGGAATGGCCAAGGATGACAACGCCATTGATTTCACCCTAAAGCTATCAACCCTTTGTGTATGAACTTCCATTTCATTCACATTGGCATCCAGTTTCCACCTGTTGGTGGTAGAAATGATTGCAGGCCTCACCGCAAGTAGCATCTTGTGGAGCCAGGCGCGAAACACCGCTGCACCAGTCACGATGCCACATGCCATGATCATGCAACCTAGGAGCTTTACCATAGGATTGGAGTGCATACACAACTATTCTCGCCAAAAAATCTCCATGGAGAGGAAGGAGTTGTTACGTGCTTCCTCAAGCATGTCCGTATCTCTTGTTGAAGGTAACTTGCTTGATAACCATGGCTTCTTAATCAAGGTCAGCTTTTAGGGCTCCAACTGCTATTGTCACACTGTTGGCGGTTGGATGATGCATTGCAGTAGTCACCTCTAAATTCTTCTACTATGTAAACTTATTGGGATGTGCCAGAAGGAGGCGGTTGTGCATGGTGCATGTAGAACCTTACATAAAATTGTAGGCTTTGCCACGTGTCTGAGGTCAGCACAGTCCATGTTTTCCGCCTTGTCAGGTGTGTCGTCCTCAGTGTTAGGATAATGACCAAGTAGATCACATCTGGGGGTTTTTCTGGCATCCTTAGCCATGGAAGCTGAGCCCTCTCAACTGGAGTAAGAACTTTTCCATTATGCCTCTTTTGACACAAGCGAGTCAAACAGAAATCATTGTAGTCACAACCTACAAAGTTGTTGCAAGTTTCCAACCCATCGGGAGTAGGGGGGCTCTGCCAGACCGTCAGACAAATGATGTTGATGATGACGAATGATGATGTATCACGTTGTTAATTCAGCATGACATGTGGATGCCCAATGTCATCTCAAATGTCCATTGGGTTGACGCATCCATTTGATGGTTGGAGTATCCACAACAAAGTAGACAAATGATGTTCGTTGGATTTCCGGTGTCTGTTTGAACATCAGACATGCCTCGTGAACACGATCGTTGAAAAAAACCTAGTATACTTTAATGTAAACATATGCGGGATCCATGACATAGTGCATATTGACTTTTGAGCATAGTTCTTCGAAGAGTAACCATTTCGGTGGAATTCAGCAGTTTGTTTGGGGGGAAAAAAGTGCATCGTTGTGTTCAACGATGGCCAGTATTGAACACTGTTGATGGGCAGTGCTCAAGCCACATAACTTTGACGTGGATGACCTAGCGCTACTACCGTTGTACTGACACGGCTCATGTGCGAACATTGTATCTGCGCCATTCTACCTCTTTGAAGTACATATGATTAACGTTCCATGTCTCATGTGGGATTGTTTCTGGTTTTCATCCCTCTTTTGGTTACTATGCCATCAATGTCAATAACTGATAACATTTTTCCTTTAAAAGAAGGTAAAACCATCAAAGGATGGTTTGAAAAATGTATTAGAAAATCCAATTGTAGTAGGACAAGTCAATAATGGAACTGTAAGCTTCACCCTGACTTGGGAAAAGAACCCAGCCAGAAAAAAAGTACACCGTCATTGAAGTGAGAGTTACTTGGGTGAATCTTTGTTTTGTGTAACCAAGACAGCTGGAGTACATGTTTGGAGACGATTTTACTTGCAGACTGGTCTTTGTGAATAACAATGACATGTTCAGTGTGCCATGCACATGCTCGGCCATGGGCATATAGGTGCTTGATGCATGGTGTTCTTCGTTCATGGATACTCAGTCCTTGGCGATTGCAAGGGAAGCATGTGTGGAAACCTGAATCTTTGTCAGCCACACCTTGGCAGTTGCTGACATGGATGTCAAGGATGCAAAAAGGGCATGTTCAGGGATGTCAAATCAATTTTGTTGGATTGAAGATTCTTATGTTCAAAGCTTGGCCTGTTGAAAGTTTCAACCCAGACCCCCACCCTCCTCAATCTCCTCCCGCAAGAATCAGTTTGTATTTCACAATTCTGGATCTGGGATTTGAAACCACAATTCACCTCAAACAATTCAAATAACGGTTTGAGGCGTGCCATCCCAATAACCTGTGTGCATCCTTACCCACACAAGAAAGGAGAAAGTTTCAAACTTTCATGCATAAAACAAAACAAAGGGTGAAATAGCTTGAATACCCAGATCGAGCGCACTGTTAAGCTGGCATTCTCATGGGTCAAAAATTAGGACCGGCATACCCAGCATACTTAGTTTAAAGTACGACATACCCATGAATACCACGTCTGCTAACCGCGTTTCCATACCGTTATAAAAAAAAAAAAAACAGCATACGGGCATGTCGTTGCTTTTTTTCAAACATGAGCATGCCGTTATTAATTTTTACTTATGCACATACGCAATAAAAAGATATTCGCCCTTTGCACAAAGTGTGATGTCATCATTGTAAAGAAGGTTCCATTTAAGGTTGTCGGAGTGGTACCCTCAATTGCAAAAGGGGTATATTACATGATATTGTAAGACAAAACAAATAGGTACGTGTGTTTGGAGTCTTTTGCAAGGGGGTAGTGTCATGTTCTGTGTTGGTCCTCGTAAGTTGTCACAGGCACCAAATCGACTTGTCGGAGGTCGCATGCACAAGATAGAACAGATCCTGACGTGTCCAGCTGGCGTCTACGTGTCCTCCTTGGCATTAGCGGATTGTTCGATCGACGCAACGGTCCATGATGCTGACAGCTGGATAAGCTTCGGTTCAGGTGCAACGTATGCCACGTAGAGGTTGACTTCCTTGTGTAACCCCCCCCCCCCCTCTTCCGTTACGTCCTAGCCAATGAGTTTGACCTAGCAATGCCCGTTACAGGTCCGTCGTAGTCGCTCCGGCACTGTGCACTGCCTCGGCATGGTGCCGAGTATGGCTGAGGATGTCGTACACCCAGGTGAGCACCGAAATGGATATCTGCTGATTTAAGTACGAACGATTTTCATTATGTACCCACATTCACATCCTATGGCTTCACAATTGCGGTGGTCCACGTCCTGTAGGCGGGGACACGGGCAGTCTGATGACGGCACCTTCGGGTCCCCACTGCCTTCCTTAGCACGCCCTGTTCTGGATTAGCCAGGTGTCTCTTCCCCCCCTTCCGCCCGTCGCCTGATTTTTTATGCAAGATTGGACACTGAAGTCGTTGTCATTATGTCATCTATAGAGAAGCCCGCCGCCCCTAAGCTATGGCTAGGCCTTTCAAGGGACAAACCTCTGTTGGGTTAAAGACCCTGCGTTAGGTCGTCCCACTTGCGGGTGTTCCCTATGTTTTGGTGGTGCACGTTCAGGCCCTCTATACTTGCTATGTCTCTCATTTTTTTTGGGTGATTGTTTTCAGTTTCATTGGAGAATGAGCCGGGCAGAAAAGCATCAAAACGCACCAAGGTTGATGGCACCTTCCTGTGTGGCATGGAGTTCAGGGATATGGGCGAGTGTCGTCAGGCAGTGGACGAGTACCTCATCAAAAACCGCATGAACGTGCGGTGGTTGCAGAGTGAGCCCACCAGGTTCACAGCTTGCTGTTCGCAGTTCAAACAGAAGGACTGGCCGTGGATTCTGTGCGCCCATGTGTGCACGCGAAGTGGGATGGTGAAAGTTCCCGAATGGAAGGACGGACACCACTGTGTCCCTGGTGCTGGTAGCGGCCGTGGAGATCCTTCCAAGACAGTCAAGTGGGCGTCCCGACATTTTGCTGCCACATTGCAGAAGAACCCATGCGCGAACGTAACCAGCCTTGAGGCAGTCATCAAGAAAACATACGGCAAGGACGTCGACTGGGGGACCCTGTGCCGCACAAAGGTGGCGGCACAAGAAAAGCTTCTAGGCTCTCGGACCATGACATGGTCCTTGTTTCCCGTGCATATGCAAGAGGTGTTTTCTGTGAACTTGTCCTTTTTTTCTCCCTTTCCTTGTGGACATGTCTCAGCGCATGTCGTGGATGCTTTTCTGTAGCTCACAAGTCTCGACCGCAATGCTCACGCTGTTGCTAAGGTGACTGAAAAAAAAGTCTTCCATTGGGCCTCTGTGATCCATGGCGCTACAGTCCCTGGTTTTGAACACTCCTGTTGCATCGTCGCAATGGACGGGACATTCCTCAAGAGCGGCCACATGCAGACGTTGTTGGGGGTGCAGTATTTTGACGCCAACAATGATGCAGTGCCCATGGCGTGGGCACTGGTACCCACGGATAATGAGGAGCACTGGACCAGGTTTTGCTAACACATCACCATCGCCTTCCCTACCGCCGCACAGCAGGGCACAGCAGTAATCACTGATCGAGAGAAGGGACTCATCAGCACGGTGGGCAGTAAGCTGCCAGGTGCCATGCATACCTACTATGCATGGCACCTTCGGCAGAATTTCCGTCAACGGTATGGCAAGCGCGTAGGTTTTTGGTGCCAGCGTTTGGCCCACGCGTTGACCCACGTAAAGTTTCAACAGTGCAAGGAGATCAGGAGGCGACAGAATCCGTGCTGTGCTGTTTACTTGTTCGGAAGCGGCGGAGTGGGCGGCATCCCGCTGGAGCGTTGGATGCGTGTCTACTACCCTGGTGGTTGCGGTGGACACACGACTCCAAACGCCTCTGATTCTCTCAACATGCGCATCCTATAAGTGCAAAAACTATACCCGTTTTACTGCTTTGTGTCCTTGTTTGTGTGGATGTAGTGCCTCATGGCTGAACACAGGAAGGAGGCAAGAGCATGCAAGGGTGACCTGGCCCCGAATCCAGAGGCCCGGTTGCTCAATGCATCCATGATATCCAACGGGTACAGCGTCACAGAGGAGGGGCCGCACCTGGCCAGGGTCCGTGGGGCGTCTAACCACGTTCGGCAAGTGAACATCGCCCAACGGTCGTGTATCTTTGGGGCATGGAAGGAGTGGGGAAAACCCTGTGCACACGCCTGCGCAGTTGTCCTTGGTAGGGAGCAACTGCACGAGCCTCTGTGTGACATCGGCTTGACAAAGATGGCCTTCTGTCGCGCGTACAACAACCCGATGCCGGGTGTGGACCCAGCCACTCTGGGCACGCTGGAGAGCGTTACGTGGACACAGCCGAGACCACGCCGTGGGCATAGAAGACCCCAAAGCAAGCGACTGGACCGCAACGAGCGGTGAATGGCGAAAAACATATGCCAATGGTGTGGCCTGCGGGGCCACACCATCTCCAAGTGCACCAACCCACCGGCCGTGGCTCCAGCAGCGGTTGTCATAGAAGAAGTGTTGCAGAAGCGGTTGGAGAGAGCAGAAGCAGCAATGCGTATGGAGGCATATGCCGAGCGCTGGCCCGG
>SZWC01009294.1:4943-39160 GCA_023375785.1 Penium margaritaceum | reverse complement strand
GTTACGTGGACACAGCCGAGACCACGCCGTGGGCATAGAAGACCCCAAAGCAAGCGACTGGACCGCAACGAGCGGTGAATGGCGAAAAACATATGCCAATGGTGTGGCCTGCGGGGCCACACCATCTCCAAGTGCACCAACCCACCGGCCGTGGCTCCAGCAGCGGTTGTCATAGAAGAAGTGTTGCAGAAGCGGTTGGAGAGAGCAGAAGCAGCAGTGCGTATGGAGGCATATGCCGAGCGCTGGCCCAGAAGTGGCACCCAAGAAGAGGCAGAGACAGTAGAGGTTGCGGCAGTAGTATCATCAGCAGCAGCAGCAGTAACAAGACCAACATGCAGTGCAAGCCAGGCTAACACTTCAACTACTGGTCCACAGCAGGAGACAATAAACGTCTCCAACGTCGATAACCTCAAGTACAACCCAGAGCAGCTTCTAATGTACGACAGTGGAGAGGAGGAATTCTACAACCCAGAACCACAAAAATGGTGATGAAAACAATTCAACCACCTTTTGTGTCCTATTATGGTGTACAGCAGTGGTTGGAAGACTTTGTTTTACGTGTATGTGTTCATTCTTACGTCCTTGTCCTAATACTTGCCCACCCTCTGCATCCTTACTTTTACAAACTTTCCACATCCATCATTAGTTGATATTTTCACTACCTTTCATGGGTTTCACTGATAAAAAGGAACCATCCCACCATACGTGGAGAAATTGTGGCAGTTTCAAAGAGAGTGAACATGAGTACGGACTTTCCTCTATCACCATATACGTAGCTCATCTTTCATTTAACTTGTTTTATTCTGGTAAAATATGGAATCCATCATTTGTTAAATGAATTAATGGAAAGAAATGATTTGGGTGGTTGCAAAGATTCCACCAATACAATCTTATGTCGATTATAACATCCAACAAACCATGCACACCTTTGTGTGTGAACGATTTTCATGATGATTGGTGCTTTAATGACTGCAAAACCATTACAAATCCTTGATCTCTCGTTTTCAATTGCCTAGATGATACCCCTAAAGCACGCATATCATGGTTCCATTTGTGTTTGCTCAATAAACTTTGATGGCCCGAGAAAACTAGACAATGGAGAAGTCTTTGCATCTTCTCATACAAAGATTGAAGCACGTTAAAACCTCCACATGTGTGTTGCATTGTATCATCATGCGGCAGCTAGAAATGTAGAGCACAACTACATCTGAATAAATGGTATGAAGATTCTAGCTTTCACGAGAGCATGGGAAAGAGAAAGTTCTACTCATGCAACATGACGAAGACCATTTCTTCTTCTACTCGTAAAGAATGGCTTAATTGGTAAAAATAAATAGCTAGAGAGGTGTCAGCAACTGCCTCCTTAAAAACAATTTTCAAGCATTGACCAAAGTCGCATCTAGATCATGCATTCTAGAAAATTGGTGTACAATATCTCAACTTAGTCCAAGACTTGAGGATCCTTGTGATCCCCAGGCTACACATCTTTTCCTTGTCTGTTTGGGTTTCAGCACTCCCATNTAAAATGCTTCGGGCTTCCTACCCTAACTGTATGGTTTTCACAAGCACACTGGTGTCATGGATGTCTGGCATGCACAATCCACTCCTTGGTTGTTGCAGAGTTTGTCCAATGATTCCCACCTACGTGTACTGAAAGTGCTCATACATTACAACAAGATTTTTGTCACAGTTACTGAAAAAGGCTATTCGTGGTCTTTCTCGCCTGGATTAGTTGAAGAGGAAGCAACCTGCCATTCATAGTGGAGCCAACCATGAAACTGGTGCTCTATTTGTTGTCCATGGTATAAATGGAGGCCTCCTTGTCTATTGCTCGAGTGTGCGTAGAGTCTGTAGTTGGTAGAAGCATGCCTCATATGTGACTGCAAAAAAAACAAAAAACAAAACATAGGAAGGACAATAAATGATTCCACCATTGTAAAGACACAATTGTGCATCATTGGGACCTGCTCATCCCAGTCTTTTTGCCCTTTCAACAAAAATGGTGTCACAATGGAGCCTCTCTCCTACGAAGGAAATCATCTTTTACTAGGAGAAGGTCATATATCCTCCTTGCGCTTGCAGATCCTCTTTTTTTCCATGCTCGATCAGTCCATGGAACACCGCCTTCATGTTGGCGGAGTTGACCATGGCACCCTTCCTACAGAGGTTATTCATCACATCATAGGAAATGTAGATCATCTTAAGATGAAAAGATGTATGGGATGTAGGTTCAGGACTTCATGGATGCAACCCCTTCAAGGACCTTGGATGAAAATCTGCTTTTTGTGTGTGATGAATGGATGTAGCTTGGCCTTTGAGTTGATTCTCTTCATTTTTTACTAGGAGAGGATGGTGCTTGTGGTGAGCTGGTTGAGAAATTGAGCAATGCGGGCTTCAAAATACACCTTCACTACCACTTTAACCTCAGGTTGGTTGTGGCTCTTTTGGCCATGGTAAAGGTGATAAAGAACTTGGAGAGGTTTGACCAAATATGACGCAATGAAAAAACCCTAAGAAGAGCTATAGGCAATAGTTGTTGAAGTCGGGGATGTAAAAACTCTATTGGTTCTTCACTCTTAATAATGTTTGGCCTTATTTGCACCAAAAGGATGTTAGTGCACTCAACGCAGTGATGAATGAAAACGTCTCATGCTTGCCACTGTATATCCTCTTGTGATGTCCCCCATGATCTTCTATGATTCTCATTTTACCCACAATGCCCCTTGGTAGCCAATTTCTTGGCCTCCCAATTGCTACTTTAATTGGGCGAACACCAAAGGAAGNGCATTCTAGAAAATTGGTGTACAATATCTCAACTTAGTCCAAGACTTGAGGATCCTTGTGATCCCCAGGCTACACATCTTTTCCTTGTCTGTTTGGGTTTCAGCACTCCCATCATGCTCAATGTCATTGGGCACTTCCATGGCGTGCTATTCCTAGTACAAAGCATGCACTCTGGCCTTTCATGGACACTATATGCCAACATCAGTTGGTTGTGCCTTAGGGGTGCAATCAGTTGGGATAAACAAGTTTATGTATGGATACTTGATAACAAGGAATTCTTGAGACTTGGGCATCATGCGCAAAAGCCACGCATCAAGTAAGCTAAAATGCTTCGGGCTTCCTACCCTAACTGTATGGTTTTCACAAGCACACTGGTGTCATGGATGTCTGGCATGCACAATCCACTCCTTGGTTGCTGCAGAGTTTGTCCAATGATTCCCACCTACGTGTACTGAAAGTGCTCATACATTACAACAAGATTTTTGTCACAGTTACTGAAAAGGCTATTCGTGGTCTTTCTCGCCTGGATTAGTTGAAGAGGAAGCAACCTGCCATTCATAGTGGAGCCAACCATGACACTGGTGCTCTATTTGTTGTCCATGGTATAAATGGAGGCCTCCTTGTCTATTGCTTGAGTGTGCGTAGAGTCTGTAGTTGGTAGAAGCATGCCTCATATGTGACTGCAAAAAAAACAAAAAACAAAACATAGGAAGGACAATAAATGATTCCACCATTGTAAAGACACAGTTGTGCATCATTGGGACCTGCTCATCCCAGTCTTTTTGCCCTTTCAACAAAAATGGTGTCACAATGGAGCCTCTCTCCTACGAAGGAAATCATCTTTTACTAGGAGAAGGTCATAGATCCTCCTTGCGCTTGCAGATCCTCTTTTTTTCCATGCTCGATCAGTCCATGGAACACCGCCTTCATGTTGGCGGAGTTGACCATGGCACCCTTCTTACAGATGTTATTCATCACATCATAGGAAATGTAGATCATCTTAAGATGAAAAGATGTATGGGATGTAGGTTCAGGGCTTCATGGATGCAACCCCTTCAAGGACCTTGGATGAAAATCTTTGTGTGTGATGAATGGATGTAGCCTGGCCTTTGAGTTGATTCTCTTCATTTTTTACTAGGAGAGGATGGTGCTTGTGGTGAGCTGGTTGAGAAATTGAGCAATGCGGGCTTCAAAATACACCTTCACTACCACTTTAACCTCAGGTTGGTTGTGGCTCTTTTGGCCATGGTAAAGGTGATAAAGAACTTGGAGAGGTTTGACCAAACATGACGCAATGAAAACACCCTAAGAAGAGCTATAGGCAATAGTTGTTGAAGTCGGGGATGTAAAAACTCTATTGGTTCTTCAATCTCAATAATGTTTGGCCTTATTTGCACCAAAAGGATGTTAGTGCACTCAATGCAGTGATGAATGAAAACGTCTCATGCTTGCCACTGTATATCCTCTTGTGATGTCCCCCATGATCTTCTATGATTCTCATTTTACCCACAATGCCCCTTGGTAGCCAATTTCTTGGCCTCCCAATTGCTACTTTAATTGGGCGAACACCAAAGGAAGCACAAAAAGATGTGCGTTGCTTAATCGTTTGAATGTTTAACATAAAGTGCTCAGGCTCATACTTTGATAGTTGACAGGTTTGAACTAGAGACAACTATGTTTTAAAGTGGCATAATAAACCACAAGGCATACAAGAGACGCATGCAAACAACAAAAACCCGACCAGTTTTGTATCAGTTACGCAGGCCCTTAAACATGATTTAACATGAGGCAAATAGTAGTGTTACAATGCCATGGAATGAACAATACATGATGTCATGTTTCAGGAATGTTCATTAAAACATGAAATAAGGAGGCTCATTTTATTTTAATCATTCAAAATTTCACTGAACGCACAAGGAGGACAAGTGCCTCATCCTAGACCTTGAATGGAATTTGTTTGTCCTATGTAATTCAACCTTGGTGCTTTCTTTTCTAGTGAAATACACCAATATGTGTAAGATTTTTTCTTTGTACTCATAACAACTTGGCTCAACATGTTGAATCCTAGTATTACAAGTGCTCAACTATGGCTTGGTAGAGGGCAAACTCGAACAAACGACTGGGATGTGGCTGAGAACAGGATTTGGGTTCCAACAAACTACGCATCAAATCTTCCCCTATCCAACTTGATGTTGGATGTACAGGTAAAGCCATCAAACACAATGCTCCATGGTATGACCTGGCATGTAACATAGATGAAACCTTGACATTTGTAGCTGTTGGGGTTTTGATGAGCCTACAGGGACAAAGTCACTGCGTGCTCTGATGCAGCAAAGGGGTCTTGTTGCTGTCCAGGATCTTTGTGCCCAACAATCAAACCTTGTACTCCAACGTGCGGAAGTGGAAGACTTGGATTCAACTTGTAATTGAAAAAGAGAAACAAGTACAAGTATGGTACAAGGAAACAGCGGTGAAACATAGCTGAGTTCAATACTCTGACACAACATGCCCCATCCAAGGGTGCAACACCTTGTTAGGACATCAAGGCTGTCGTTGCAAGGGTCTCAGCACGGTCACCGTACTTTCAGGTGCAATGGCCTCCAGGTTGTTAGGGCAGCCTCCTCTCCACGCTGGTAGCTACTGCCAGACTTATTGAGTCGTCAGAGGTCTTCTGACCCTCCTAGCCAAGCTGGCAGAGTCTTGCCAGGCTTAATGGGTTGACAGAGGGGAACTCCAACAAGACACACAGATTGTAGACCCTCATAACCAGGCTGAAAGAACATAGCCAAACACACTGGGTTGATAGAGGGTGACTCTAACATAGTCCGACTGTCCAGACAGAATCAGCTCTGTAAAGCAAAGCTGAGGTCAGACAGTGACTCTGGGCTCTCACGCCTAGACACAACTCCTAGCCCATGGATGGGCAACAAAAAGCAAGACAGCTCAAGCAAGGCAGCTTGAGTCGTGCACATAGTATGGCCACCACATCGAGGTAGTCAAGTCTTCAGGTAGTTAGGGGCGTCCTCCTGCCCAAGCTGGAAGACTGCTGCCAGGCTTACTAGGGTCTTAAGATGAGAGCGACTACAGAGTGTTGGTCTGGAGGCGTTGTCTAGCAGAGATGGACTGTTGGTCGTTGGAGTTGATGTTGAAGTTGCCTGTTGAGTTACTGCTGAGTTATTGGACTGACTGAGTCGAGTCTGCTTTTGTACTGGGATCCTAGCAAGTTGACCAGCTGTCCTGTGCCTAGAGGAAACGTCATGCGTCAAGGTTGTACCTTCCTCCTCAAGGAGTCTTCCCAGTCCAAGGCACGTATCTTTTTCCTGAAGGAAGCTTCTTGAATATTGGCAACTTGGCCGTGGTCCCAGCTGCTGAGTTGTGCATATTGTCACTGACGCAGGGCAGTCCCCACTTCTGGCTCTGCATGTAGCTGCTGAGTCCTGCATGAGGTAGCTGATGCAGCTGCTGAGTCGTGCATGTGGTAGCTGGTGCAATGCTGAGTCATGCATGCACCACCTGATGTAGAATGGTCCTTGCTCCAGAGATCTACTTGCATATGATGATGCAAGCGGTCCCAGCAGTCAAGTCAGGTGTATTCCCACCCTGACTGGTCTGGGTCAAGTACCCAGCAGTGCTTGCTTGCACTGTGCAGCTGCTGACCAAGCTGGGCCAGCAGGCATGCATAGCCCTGCTGTGCATGCAACACTCAAAGATCCAGGCTCCTCTCTGCCCATTGGACCTCGATGCCAGACTTTAATCTGGCATGTACAGTAGAAAATTCCTGGTCAAGCCGTACCCGGGTATTTACGGATAAAAATCCGTAACTTCACGTACAAACCTCCGATTTCGATCCGACCGCGCCATGTCAAAGTTGTTGCTCAGCGTAGTTATCACTCACTGTAACGCTCCCCCTCGATAGGTGTGCTGATGAATGCACAGACTGTCGCATTGTTTTGAATGGAGAAATGAGTGATTGGTGAAGGTTTCAGCTGCCCAAAAAAAAGGTTTGTTTTCAGAAGAGACTTCCGGGTTGCTCTTGGGTGTTCTCCGGCTGCTGGGAATTTATAGGAAAAAACAGGGCTCGATTTCGTCTAATACCGCATTGGAAACGCTTGTTCTGAGCTATCCTGGGTTTAGTCGGGGCCGTTGTCTGGTCATAGAAAGCTGGAGCAGAAACTTTAAACTCGGTGATGTCAGGTTTGTCACCCTTCTCCCCGGTAAGGTTTCTTCATACACAAGTAACCTCCCACAGCATAAGCCACTGTGCTTGCCATGCATGTGCTTGGCTGTGCAGTGGAAGGCTCCAGAAGCTTCCACTGACGCGGTGCTTGTGAGACGGGACCGCCACTTGGGACCGCATGCTTGGACCGCCAACCTGCTATAGCCACCCCTTGCCAGCGAGTTTGAAATCCCGCCGTCTGTCATTCTTTCTTGATGATGTAGGCTTCTGCTCCCCCTGTCACCTTGGCCACCTGCCTCGACGACTCCCTTCAGATACTTCCGCCACTTACTTCAGTGACAGTCAGCTGCTTAGGCTTGACTCTGCCATGGCTGAGGTAGCCATCGTGCCCCATGTCCGTTCTTGGTCAACTCTTGACTCTTCTGGACACTTATGGCGGCTTCAAATTCAACTGCGTCATCACCACCATTGTCGCTGCTCTGGTGGTCGATGCTGGCATTTTCGGTTGTTGCTTCTCAATTTTGTCGGCCGAAAGTCTCATTGCCCCTCCCATTTTTGGAGAGTATTTGGGCTACCGTTCACGGCTACCCTTCCTTCTGTCGACCAGAAACACGCCCCTTCCCCCCTTTTTTTTATTTTTACACGCAACCCGTTGACTGGGTTGATCGGAACTCGCCATGGCTCCACCGGCCACTTGGCCTTGGCCTTGGCTTCTTGCACGTGGCCCTGCGCCACCATCCGTCGCTTGAGGGGCGGACATCTGTCCAGCCGTTATTTTCTTTCTTTGTCTCGGCTGGTCCTCTCGAGCGGAGGCCTTGCGTGAGGCCTCGCTCGCTGGTCCTCTCGAGCGAAGGCGTCGCGTGAGGCCTCGCTCGCTGGTCGCCGGCCAGCCTCCCTGCCGTCACGGCACTGGCTTTGCGCCAGCTTGCTGTCGCGGCAAGGCCTCGCCGCGTCGGTGCCTGCCGTCGCAGCAGGCCTTTGGGCTAGCTCACCGTCGCGATGAGCTAGTGCGACGTCCAACGTGGACGTCACTCCCCTCTCCCTCGCTCGGCGCTCCCCTCCCCCTTCAGCCCCTGTTTCGCCCGCGACAGCGAGCTTTTGTTTTTTTCTTCTTTTCTTTACTGCTTTCTGGACGAGCTGATTGTGCAACTCGCGCTCCACAACTCGACCCGTTGGGGCTTTATATCCCAACTTTGGATCAGCAGCCACTTTCAGCTTCCAATATGCCCCCTTTTCTTTTCTTGACTGCTCCGTTACTCCAACGAGAGCTGCTTTGAGGAGGATTAAAGTAGTTGCTTGCTGCTACAGGTGGTTGCCTTTCCAGCTGCTACCACTGCTTCTCTGCTGTGATGGCTGCTGATGAAGGAGAATCCATGGCTGCAGGAAGTAACTCCACCCTCTGATCCTTTTGTTGGGGAGAGGAAACCCGAAACAAGTTTTCAAGGCTACCGAAATAAAATCTACATTCCGGCAAATTTCTTTAGATCCACCAGGTTATCAGCAACATGCGTGGGACATCTCTAACTGCTGCTATTGCTACTGGTTGCTTGTGGTCGTTGCTTCCACCTTCAATAAGGCACCGCACATAGGTTGGCTTTATATCTCCGATCCGCATGACGGACGGGCTGAGCCACATAGTTCGTGATCACGACAAGCTGCTCCAAGGTCGTTCTTGGATCGCGGACTCCTCGCCTTCACTCCGTCAGCTGCTCCGACTGATGCACTACTGCTTCAACTCCTGTTATGAGGTCAGTTGCTACTAAGCACGCTGTTCGCGATGTGTGACTTGCGGTAGTGAGGAGCAAACTTGCCCCTCAACCAACTTTTGCCTTCAGGTGGAAATCCGAGGACGAGATCCTCGTCTGCTTTGGAGGTCTGAATAGTGCCCGTATGTTGTCGACGCTCCTTCCTCCACCTACCACCTTTGGAGGATTTTTGCATCGAGCACAACTCCTCTATTTATGCATGCCACCTGTCTTGGTGGGCTTATTGCCTCCTTCTATCGTTCCGGTAGGATTTTGCCACGGAGCACAACTGCTCCGTTTGTGTAATCCACCTGACACCATGTGGGCTTACTGCCTCCACCTGCCATTCTGGCAGGATCTTCACATAGAGCGCAACGGCTCCGTATGTGCATGCCACCAGTCACTTGGTGGGCTTATTGCGCCCACCTGCCGCCTCGGCAGGATTTTTCCATGGAGCGTAACTGCTCCATTTGTGCATGCCACCAGACACGTGGTGGGCTTATTGTGTCCACCTGCCGCCCCAGCAAGATCTCATCACAAAGTGCAAGTGTTCCATTTGTGCATGCCACCCCACACCTCGTGGGCTTGCTTCGTCCACCTGCTGATGTAGGAGGATTTTGTCTACTCCTCAACTTGCTGCATTGCGAGCTACTTCAAGGCTTGACCAAACGCCTTCACTCCGCCTTCCCCTCACTCCAGGATCTCCTTTGCTGTCCCTCTAGCAAAGTGAGCTACTGCTGGCGGAATGTGTTGCTGGCGATGTCAAGGCCGCTCCTCTTGAAGCTGATGTCAATGTTGTAACCAGCTGTTGCATCGGGCTTCTGACCTTTCTTTTAAAGAGCCCCTTTTTTATCTTCTTCTTCTTCTTCTTCTTCTGTTGCTGTCCGCTTTGGGTCATGGAATGGGTCTTGCGGTATTCAAAAGCAAATGAGGAGTTTCTGGCGAGCGACCCAATCTTGGTATGCTCTTCACTCCTACATCGGTGGTGGTCAGCTGTCCGGCATCTACCACCGTGCTGCTTCCTCTTGTATCAACGACGTGTGGATACATTTGCAGCTCGTAAGCTCATTCATTGAGCTCCCACATACTCCATAAAAGAGTACCTGCTGCATCAATGCTGCTCTTACAGGTTGTAAAGTGGCTTCTCCTTGGCCGCCCACTGCATTGACAGTGCATTCACGTTGGCTTCGTCCAAGCTGATGAAGAGTCAGCTTGTCACACGCTTTGAGGCTCATGTGAATCTCATTCTGCTGCTGAAGACACGTCCACCTCAACTGCTCTACTGCACCATCAGCATTCTGCTGCTGGGTTGTCTTCTCTCGGATTGACCATGAGAACTCCGTCTGGGATGCGGAGCCGCTGTCCACTTTGTTGGTCAGCTTGTGGACGTTTGGTGATGCGTCCAACCCTTCGACCACTAGTGTCAACACTTTTCTCTAAAGAAGGAAATGTCGTTGTGACTGTTGCTTACCGCTGCCAGGCTGGAGATAGCAGTCTGGTTCCTTGGTCACCACTCCACCCTCCATGAGCTCTTACAAGACGGCTGCTTGCCTTGGCTCTCTCGCAAGTTGAGTTGTTGCCGATGGTTTCCCTGCTTGTGACTTGCAAAGCATTGCATAGAGTGATGTCGACCCTCGTGACATGATCACGTGGATATTTGCAAAGTACAACTGATTGTCGTCAACTACTGCTTGTGGCACTTGAAAGCCTGGTTGTACCGCTACATGCTTTGACTGTTGTAATGGTGCCATTGTGGATACTTCAAGGGACACCAAGAGTTTGCATACTTCCTCCATGAACACATGGAGCTGACTTTCTCTGCTGAGGACAGACACGCTCTGGCATGTCTGGGGGAGAACGGAGCTATGGCATTTGTGTAGATGGCTTATGTGACGCTGATGAAGCCTTATTCAGCTGCAAGGCCTCATTCTATTACTAGATCTGCGTCATTTGACCTTGAGGTTGAGCTGCATGGGCAGCTAGCAGCTCACGGGTATGCAGCTCCCATTGGCAAAGGAGCTGATGCTTGCCAATCTGCTGACGTTTCTCTATGCTTTCATGCTTGAAAGCATACTTCCCAGATTTATCATGCAAACCTGTATCAAGCAGTGGTGATGCGAGTTCCATGGATGGTACCTCCGTTGCAACGTGCTCTTGCTGAACCATCAAAAGCTCTATCATGCATGATGTTGTAGATCGTATCACTGGCATCTGCATCGGCATGAGAGCTTGTGGCATGAACTGAGCCACATGTACCTGTGAGATTGCTGTAGTACATGAGAAT
Source organism: Penium margaritaceum (assembly GCA_023375785.1). Classification (NCBI taxonomy): domain Eukaryota; kingdom Viridiplantae; phylum Streptophyta; class Zygnematophyceae; order Desmidiales; family Peniaceae; genus Penium; species Penium margaritaceum. Next base: position 28,170 of record SZWC01009294.1, on the reverse strand, counting down.
GGTAGTTGTGCTAGTAAAAACTGATGATGTAGATGCACCTACTACTGAATCCAGGACAACTCCTACTGAACCTGTGGACGGTGAGCTTCAAAACTCGTGCACTCCTCTTTGGAAGGTAAGAACGCAAGACACCTGTCAATCAACTATTGTCGCAAGGCTTCATTTGCATACACATCATCTCGATGTGCCCTTCTTTGAAGTGCCTCATCTCTTGAGCGCTTCGCCTCTTCAGCTGCTACTTGCTCTTTCCTTGGACCACATTCTTGGTCCATGCACAGGCTTGGCACTGAGAGGTACCCCAGTGAACTTTGATTTCGACAATTAAACTGTGCCATATTTTTTTTTACGAGTTTTTTTGCCTTTGCAATCATTTTGGGGTACTTTTGAAATCGACGAAGAAGGAGGGGTGGATCGTTAAATTTGACGAATTGGGGTATGCTAATAACTTGTTCCGATAAACAAGACCAATGTTGTTTCTTCTTGCTCTCGTGTTTGACTCTGTTTGAACGCGAGAGCGAGTAGAACACGACCATTTGGCCTTTCAAATGGTCGAATGCTCGTCGCGCTTGCGTTTGTCGTTCCACCAAACGACAAACGCGAGGTGGGGCGCATTCGGTGGCCTCGACAGCCATCGAAACGCATCCCCGCGTGTTCAAACGACGTCGAGCACGTGAATTAAGAAAAAGAAACATCTAGATGCAAGACAGAGCAGACCGAGGACCCAGATCTGAATTAGGCAAGGGCATAATGGTAGGTCGTTAATTTCGACGAAACAATTCTGGAATTATTTTGCTGGTACTTTTAAATTTGACGAAAACCCTATTTGGACGAAATTTGACCATGAGAAAGATAGTTAACATCAAAATCAGAATTCACTGGGGTAATTCAGCTGTTGAGAGACTATGCGTGGGCTCTCCATGTTAAGGTTGCTCAAAGCGTCCTGAATATCTCCATGTGTGCAGGGTCGCCATGTCACAAGCTCACCCTGCCACTGGTGAGTGATGACAGTCATTCTCATCCTTTGAAGCTTGAGCTGTAGCTGCTACTTCTTGCTTGCGGCACGGGTCTGCAGCTCTAATCGCACATTGAGCATGTGCAAATGTCCTTGTGCTCTGATACCATGTTAGGGTTTTGATGAGCCTGTAGTGACAAAATCATCGCATGCTCTTATGCAGCAAGGGGATCATTCTGCTATCCAAGATCTCAGTGCCCAATAAGCAAACATTGTACTCTAATGTGCGAAAGTAGAAGACTTTGATTGAACTTGCATTTGAAAAAGATTATCAAGTACAAGTATGGTACAAGGAAACAGCGGCAAAAAACAGCTCAGTTCAATGCTCTGACACAACCTGCCCCATCCAAGCACGCAACACCTTGCTAAGACGTCAAGGCTATCGTTGCAAGGGTCTCAGCATGGCCATCATACTTTTAGGTGAAATGGCCTTCAGGTTGTCAGGGCAGCCTCCTTTCCACGTTGGCAGCCACTGGCAGACTTATTTGGTCGTCAGAGGTCTTTTGACCCTCCTAGCCAAGCTGGCAGAGTGCTCCCAGGCTTAATGGGTTGACGGAGGGGAACTCCAGCAAGGCACATAGCTTGTAGATCCTTCTAACCAGGCTGACAGAACACTACCAAACACACTGTGTCGATAGAGGGAGACTCCAACATAGTCCGACTGTCCAGATAGAATCAGCTCAGTAAAGTAGAGCTGAGGTCATACACTGACTCTGGGTTCTCACGCCTAGACACAACTCCTAGCCAACAGATGGGCAACAAAACTAAAGACAGCTCAAGCTATATAGCTTGAGTCTTGCACGTAGTATGGCCACCACAGCGAGGTACTCAGGCTTTTGGGTAGTCAAGGGCATCCTCCTACCCAGGCTAGCAGACTGTTGCGAGGCTTACTGGGGTCTTGAGATGAGAGCGATAGCAGAGTTTTGGTGTGGAGGCGTTGTCTGGCAGAGATGGACTGCTAGTCTTTGGAGTTGATGTTGAATTTGCTTGCCAAGATACTGCTGAGTTACTGGACTGACTGAGTCTTGTCTGCTTTTTTACTGGGATCATGGCAAGTTGACCAGCTGCCCTATACCTAGAGGAAACGTCCTACTTCAAGGTCGTAGCTTCCTCCTCAAGGAATCTTCCCAGTCCAAGGCACGTAGCTTCCTCCTAAAGGAAGCTTCTTGAATGCTAGAAACTTGGCCGTCGTCCCAGCTACTGAGTCGTGCATGATGTCACTGACGCAGGGCGGTCCCCACTCTTGGCTCCTCATGGAGCTGTACAATCGTGCATGTGGTAGTTGATGCAGCAGCTGAGTCTTGCATGTGGTAGTTGATACAATGTTGAGTCGTGCATGCACCACCTGATGCACAGTGGTCCCTGCTCCAGAGATCTTCTTGCATATTCTGATGCAAGCCGTCCAAACATTCTAGCCAGGTGTTGTCCCACCCTGACTCGTCTGGGTCAAGTACCCAGTACTGCTTGCCTACACTACATAGCTGCTGACCAAGCTGGACGAGCAGGCATGCACAGCTCTGCTGTGCATGCAGCACTCAAAGATCTAGGCTCCTTTCTCCCCCTTGGACTTGCATGCCAGAGTTTAATCTGGCCTGTATAGTAGAGAATTCCTGGTCAAGCCGCACCCGGGTACTTACCGATAGAAATCCGTAACCTCACGTACAAATCTCCGATTGTTGATCCGACTGCTCCATGTCGAAGTTGTCGCTCAGCGCAGTTATTGCTCACTCTAGCAGTAGCTAGATTTCCAAAATGTTGTTTTGCCCCTGGGATAGGGCTCCACACATATGGACATGGTCAATTCCAAGACGATTGGGACCAGGAGACAAATTGGAAAATCATTAAGAGTTGCATGACGTATAATTTATGGGCTTCCCTAGACAATGCATCATTCCATTGTCAGTAACAGACTTTGCAACAAAGAAAAGTATGTGAGAACGATAGTGGTTAGAAAAACTTTTCATTACAATGAACCAATTCATTGTAAAATCATGGAAACTTCTAGAATGAAGCCGTATTCTTTATGATCTAGTTTTTTTGTATGATACACTTTGTTGGAAAAACAAGCATGGATGACAATTGCATGTCATTTACTATTTAGAAAATGATATATATATATATATATATATGTCTTCACTCTCATCAAGGTTTCTTCCTTTGCATCCATTCTTTTATTCCTTTGAAGGAAACCTCAACAACAGAATAGTATCCTACTGCCACATGAATTATTGACAAAAGTCAATGGTTTTTGGCATGTTTTGTCGTATATAGATGTTTGTGTGTGTGTGTGTGGGTGTGTGTGTGTGTGTGTGTGTGTGTGTGAACATGTCGTGGTACAAGCGCTGCATTGTGATGTAAAACTACATTATGTAAATAGAGAATCTCTTACTGCAGGCATGGATCCCCCATTTACATATCCACATCATCGCATGCCACACCATCCCAACATTGCGTTCTGACTATATCGGTGTTCATTATGGCATTTAACACGATGCAACAGACAAGCAATAACCATGACATCACGTGGAACATCATTACAGGCCCATATGCATACCATTTGCGAACCACATTTCTCACCAAAGAAGCACAAAACAATGTTTTTCTTGCTATATCGTCTAAGCTAAAGCCCATGGCATGTGGTGCGAGGTACAATGGGAATCTTCATGGGCCAAAGCCACCCTATAGTTGAAGAGAGTGAACTTTGGAATAATCGACCATGTCGTGGTTTGAGTGAGTGATCATTCATTACATTCTTGTTACGCAACATTGTGCAATAATCAATGGATCAATCCGTCGCATTTTGTAATGCGGGCATCTCGTAACATGTCATGGTAGAAGAGATCCATCGTGTTAAATTGTTTTGAATGAAGTGAGTTGTTCTTGTGATAGGCATGCAAGATTTGTTTAAATTTGCACTTCATTACACACAAAACCATCGCATCCTCATCACTTGTAAATAATGACATGTATGAATACATTTAACATGGGACAACTAGAACATCACGTCGTACAACACCCCACACACACATGTAAAAAATGACATGTATGAATACATTTAAAAGATGATAGAAAACTAGAACATCACGTCGTACAACACCCCACGCATACATGCACACATTTCTCGAGCACACACAGCAACAACCCATCTCATTCCCAGTAGGACGGAACGGCGAGGAGGTGTTGGCCCTTGTACAAAGATCCCTTTTACCCACCATGATGATTTGAGGCATTGACCCAACAACCCATGTTGGTTTTCTATGGAAAATCAGTGAATGCCATACACAAATTTGAAGATTTCCCTAAAGACATGCTAGACAAATAAGTATGAATCATGGTTGATTAGCATGATAGGAAAATAGATGTGGTTTTGCAATGATGGAAAGAATGCATTAGGCATAATAGCTACATAAAAACATTGTCTAGTTATGGTTTTACGATTCATGTAGAATAGGCATGTATAGAAAGATAGTTATGGAGACAACAATGCCAACATTCTACGCGTGCTACTCTGGAGTGATGATAGCATGCACACATGTACATGTATGTATGCATGTATGCATATAATGTAGATGTTAGCATGTTATGCACATAGATACTACCAAGATATTCACGGGTCAAATTGGTCCCATAACCCACTTTAGAGATCTAGTGAGCCGCGCCTATACTCTCGGGTTTGAATGAGTTGTGCACCCGGATTGCAACTTTATCTGAATGATGCCATGAGTTTCAGTCAATGAAACAATGACACCGCTTTGTTGTAATTTTTTTAATCGTAAAAGGAATCAGTAATGTACCTCCACTATTTGCTCATTCTTATAGCCTCTTTAGAATGCACCCAATAGGGTCATCACTCGCAATCAAGCAATGACCACCTCTCTTATTGTTTCGACAAACTGACCTCGTGTGCAATGCAAACAACGCCTAAAACCAGCCCCAATTCAATTTGATGTGTTCATTTCCTTGCGTGAATACATGTTGGGCACTACCATCGTGAAGCCCATAGATGTGCTTGTGAAATTGAACACCAACCCCTAGAATTTCATGGGGTTTACTTGGTCCTTTGTCACCACATTGGACCACAAGTTAACAAAATGCCCCACTAAAACGAGAATGAATTGCAATTCTTTGCATGGATCACTGTCAATCCTGTTGGGAACATTGCTTACACATTTGAATTGCAGTCGAACAATCTCATGTTTTTAGCTGGGAAAATCCCTGTTTTGATTTATGGATTTCCACGGGTGTTCTAGATACAAAACCCCATGCAAACACTACACAACTCCCTCCATTCAAAGGCCACCAACCCGTGAAAATAGGGATCTGTGACTGTTTGATGAAAATACAAAGATCAATCTATCAACATGGCAAGTATGTCACATCATGTGAATGCAAAACTTATGTCACCATTTTGTTCCAATAACAACTACAAGCAATTGGCATTCATCAACGAATGCATAGAATTTCTTCATTTATTCTTCTAATCAAGGGCATGGCTTGTTTTGAAAAACAAATCTGGTGTAGAACAAGGGGAACTTAACCAGTCTGGCCCTGTAGAATTGTGTGGATATCTGGCGTCATAACCATGCACATACGGTCATTAAATCATGTAATGTAATCATTAGCACAATATACATGTACATGTAAAGACCATGTATACATGAAAGATAAAAGGAATGACACGTTCTCACACGGAGAACCTTCATCTTGAAGCAAATAACATAACACAATCCCAAAGATGCCACTACTTATGAAACACAATAAGAAAGAGTAGCTATGTTTATTAAAAAGAAACACAACATTAAATCCATCAAAGAAACATTACAACCATGTTCAGACCTGTGTATGCAAAAGAATTTCACCAAACCGTAAAGTAAGAACATTTAACCTGTTCATATGACAAGTATACATTACACAAATTCCATCTATTTTCGATAAGACCACAACTCAAAGCATCTTTAGATGCTTGATGTGGTTTTGTACGTATATTAGCCTCCCATGTGATTGTGAATTTTTCATGGACACATTTTCATATGTACATTTACCAGCTTTAGATGTCTATGATGTAATTTTCCTTAAACTTTTACCTACACCATGGTGTCATATAGCAAGATGACAAACCATAGTCGTTTTGGTCTATTTTTGTAATGGAAGTTTGATGAAACAGTCAGGTACATAGGGAAAAAAAGCGATTTCAATGGGATTGCTATGAAAGCTTTACCCTACACATGCCAAGTATCTACTATAATGGTACAAATAAAACATAAAAACACTATGCAAAAGTCAATAATGATCTCATGTAAGCACTATTGTTCAGTACAAGTATCACCAATCATATGTAACAATTCTTTGTACATGTTCATTTGATACACCAGGACCAGGGACCTTTATGTCTTAGTTACATCCTCATAGAACATACCATTACAGAAAGATGCTACCAAACTAAAAGGAATGAGTTGTGCGTAATGCATACACAGGTTGTCAAGGAAGAAAGAATTGTGAAAGGTAAAGGATACTCCAACGAAATGTGATACCCTTGTGCCACATGAATTTGTACTTTTGAATAATGTAGGGGTCGCACACAATTTTTTTAAACATGTTATTGGTTTTGCACACCATTACAAAAAAAACACGTGCAAACTGCACACAACCAACCACGGTGTGGTTGGTTCTTCAAAGGCACATCCTTCTCAATTGTAGCGTGGCTCCGGCTACTCAAAATTTCATCCATGTCCTAACAACACATGCTATGGAATCTGGTGTGAATATTGGACGACAAATATGTAACTTCATGGAATACAATGTTCAACTTCAAATGATAAATGTGATTGAAAATGGGTTACATGGGTGCATGGAATGATGTGCCATGTGATTTCTTGGTTCTTGATTTTCTTTCGCGTCATATCAAGTGTTGTTTGTGTTGATAATGCTATTCAACATTGTAGGGATGGTGTGGTGTGAGTGACGTGTAAATGGTATTGAACGATGTATGCCGATCACACAAGGTACTGAATTCACTCCATGCAATCCGACGTCATGATGCATCACTTGTACCGCGACCTGCCATAACATGTGAAGATGACACATGTTAATGGCCATCCATTATTAGACAGAGATGATGAAAAATGAGAACTGAATGAACGCCCACTCAAACCACCACGTGGACGGTTTTCCAAGGGTCCACCCTCCTAGACAACGGCATGGTTTTGGCGAGTGGGGACTCCATTTTAACCCAACACCATAGGCGATGGATGAAGTACCTGAAAACTCAACAAAATGATGCACATTGCCATGGTTGTCAAAGACACGTGGTTGATAGTGGTTTTAGTGTTGCCAGGTTTTGTTATGTTCAATTTGAATCATATGAATTTCAATTGGTTTGTAGCGGGAGGGTCGGTTCGGCCCTCCTGAAGCGAGGGTTGGTAGCGCACCACCCCTCGCGTCAGCGAAGGCTGGCCGACGGCCAGCACTTTGCTGGCCACTGGCCAGCTGGCTACCGGCCGGCTGAACAGCCGACGGCCGGCCGAGTGACCGGCCGGCCACCAGCCGGCCAGCCACCAGCTGCCGATCGCGGCCTGAGCCCAATCGGCGGTTGAGGGCCCGCGAGGGCCTTGAGGACGAGGCCTCGTGGCCTCATGCCCTCGCCCCTGCTTGCCCTCCTCGCAAGCGAGCGAGCGAGGACGAGGGAGGGGGACGAGGGACAAGAGACGAGAGAGAACTGGCGCAAAATCGCCAGCATGCCTCACACGAGACGACTTCGCGCCAGAACGTCAAAACGTAAATCAAAGTTCGTTTGTGACAAACTTTGACATAAAATAGATGAAATGACCCCTGCGAACGCACGAATACAAGGTGAAAACCCACGGTTTGGGTCTCAAAACCAGGGGTAGGGTTAAAAACGGAAATGGGCTTCTGGATACTCAAAATATTTGAGTCTCCCTGCTCTGGGTCGTTGATTACGATTGCCCCTCAGTCTTACGAAGGGGGTAAACCCATGACGCGGGCTGAGAACGCCATTCTACAAACTCCGACAACGACTTCCGAGCAGGAGCTGGAGGTTTGACCCGTTACAGTGGTTCTCAAAACCAGACGACCCTCGCGACCAAGGGTTCGACAGAAACGGCTGCTACGTCACATATAAAACGCCGCCGGCAGCTGCACGCAACAACAAAAAGGCCAAAAGGGACTACGGCATCTACACTTCATGGATTGAAGCACCGTAGAATACGTTATAGAGCTTGAAAAGAGTTCTAATTGGTGGAGACTCTTCCTTTCAGCCCCTCCTCACTTCCAAAGTGCTAGGAGGATTCTTGTGGGGCGGGTGGGGAGTTCCCACCCTCAAAAACCATACAATCCTCCCCATTCTCAAGGCTCCTTCAAAACTCCTCCATGCAAGAATTTGGACAGCGCCCCTTCTCAAGCTTAGGGACTCTCACGGTCCGAGAGCACCCGAAAAAGGAGGGTGACACCTTGAAGATATTTGGCGGCTCGCCAGTGCCGCCGGCTCAAGGGAGACGCCGCCCAAGAACACGAGGGGCGTCAAGGAGCGTGAAGAGAAGACCAAGGAAGACAAGAAGTTGGAAGAGAGGGTGGAAGGCTTGGTAGGAATTGTTAGAATTCTCCTTGTCACTCTTTGCTCTTGTTTCGTGAGCGGCACTCAAATTCCTCCTCATTCCATTGTCTTGTAATTTTCTGTTTTCCTAGGTACTAGTCCTTGCCAATCACCGTGAGTCACGGCTTAGGAAGTCTAGTTCCAAGAACCACGACATTGTGCCAACGTGGCAGCCTAGGAATATAGATATTGAATTCATAATTATCTCACCGATCGTGAGAGCAAGGGGTTTGTGGGAGGCGATTCCTCCTTAATATCGTGCGGCGATCCTCACAACGATCTTCACGTGCTAGTCGCACGAGCGACGAGATGGCAAGTGTCGGACCATCCAAGACCAACAAGGGCAAGGTGGTGACGTTCTCACAACACGCCCTTGGCGGACTCCAAATTTTGGGAGCTCCCGCCACGAGCATGGTTTCCAATCCGAAGGCAACCGTACCTCCTAAGGCAACCGGACCGCCTAAGGCCACCGTATCGCCTAAGGCCACCATACCGCCTAAGGCAACCGACGCCAACCTTGGCGACACTGAGAAACATGCGGAGGCCGAAAAAAATGCTTGACGAGCACGTCAATGCACACGTGGGCGACTCCCATGCGATGGACGATGGGTGGAGGAGGATCTCCCGGAGGAGGACCCCGTCGTAGAGCACGACGCCGATGATGGCCAAGGCGATGAGGATCACGACCATCGCCATCGTTATGCGGTGAATTGAACTTGATTGCTCGAGAAGGATAAGGCACCCGCCGCATCGCCTGAAGCTGCCGACGGCAGCAAGAATGCCGAGAGTAGCAAGGGTGCTGAAAACAGTCACATGGGAAGTTCCCGCAAGAACGATCCGGACGACGATGCTGTGAAGGCAATTCGCGATGACCGTCGTAGGCTTGTGGAGTTTGTTGTTGAGGCGGCAGGCTGACTCAATATCACCACCGACGGTGGAGATACGGCACCAATCGGAGGAATGGGGGCAGACCCCCCTTCCTACGATGTGGCTACAATGGGACAAGGCAGTGCCCACTTGAGCGTCGTCGTCGATGATAGTCTCCTCCGAAACGTGGGACTCCTTGGAGGCGTATACGCAATCCGTATCCTCCTGCAGCGAGTAAGGGTGCATGGACAACGCAAGGCCCGGGAGACTATCGCCGATGCTCTAACGACATCAGAGATCAAGTTTGCGTTCGCCAACTTGCTAGCCCACGTAGGCATCACGGACCTCAACTGTGATTGCCAGCTGCAGTGCCTGGTCACCCATGAGGCAAACCGCCGATGCAACGACCTCAACAAGGAATTGCAGAGAGTGACCCAGGTGCGGATGCAGTAGCAAGTACAGCGTGCCGCAATTGCGGATGCCACTGCCGGTGGCAGCGATGACTTGCCTACCTCGACGACTCCGGGGCCGGTCATGAACACGTCCTTCCTCCACATTGTGGAGATCTTTCGGAAGGGCATGAAGCTGATTGACAAGATGAATTGCATGGAGCACGTTCTACGTGTTCACAAGGCTCCACTCAGCCAGTGGGACAACCTTGCCATGACGCGACTTGAAGACAAACTCTTCAAGTATGTGGTCAAGGAGTGGAGTGCGCAGCAGCCGCACCTCGAGTGGCAGCCCATGCCGTGGGAGGCCTTCTACGCGATCATGCGCAAGAAGTGCACCCAGCGCGAGGAGGCGCAACGTGCCTTCCGCAAGATCAAGAACTTCAGGCAACTGGGCTGCTCGCTCAAATCCTACTTGAATGAGTTCACCACACTCGTGGAGGAAGCCAAAAGATTCACCGAGGGCGATGGGACTCAGACCTTCAAGTACCCAGAGTGCATGCTCCTAGAGTACTTACGTGATGGTCTCACCAGCGAGAAGCTGAAGGACAAGACCACCGCGATAGGCACTGGCCAAGCTTGGACAAGCTGGAGGGCGTTGCGCGACTACATGAGCAAAGTGTATTCGGCAAACCCAAAGCACTACTCTGATGTACAGCCGAACGCGCGTGCACAACAAGGCCGTGACATACGCATTGATGTTGTAAGGCTTGGTGGGTCAGCTGGACAGCGAGGCGGGGTCAAGGGTAAGCAACTCGCAAAACCTCCAGCCAAGAAGGCTAATGGACACAAGGGCCCCAACAACAAGCACAGCCATGAGAATGACGAGCTACAGGCGGCGCGTGAGCATCGCAACGCAGCCTTCCGCGAAGGGCTCTACCATAACTTCATGCAGCCAGGCCACTTTAGGGCTCACTGCCCTGAGGTTGCTGGCGGTGGACAAGAGACCGCGCCGTTAGCTGCAGCAGCAGTACCTTGTGGGGATGGTGCAGCAGGAGGCCGCGGACAGGGCCATGGATAGGGTCGTGGTCGCGATAATGGGCCCGGCGATGGTAACGGACAAGGCAGTGGGACCAGTTTTCCCCACCCCTGAGTGACGTTAGTGGGGACCACTCAGGGGCAAAATTAGATCACAAAGTGTGGGTTCATGTTTTCAAATGAGGATGTTAAACAATTTGAGTTTTTGACGAGTTCAAATTTCTCTATTGTTTTCTCTCCTCTTGTTGAATCGCATTCTACACTTGCTGATCGACATTGCCCACTAAACCTTGCATCTCTAGACGAGATGCATGATCGTACATGCTTAGTGGTGGCGACACCGACCATTGTGCAAGAGTTGTGTGACGCAGTGATTGAAGCAAATGCCCTCAAAGCAATGAGTTCAATCACGTTCGCAGTACCTTTAGTCGACAATTTCGACCCAGTAAAGTTTTAAGGCTGGAAGGTGCTAGCCAAATTTACACGTGCCCACAAGATGTGGACTCCAGTGGGTAAATCGTGGGAGTTTTGACGCCCGTCGTAAGGATTCCGTGTTTATCAGAAACTCGGCTTGCCTTCGTCAAGCCTGTTTACTCGGAAGAGTCGGGGCAACATGACTATGTAGTTCAAAGGACACCTAGCCGGTGCTCTCGTGAACATACTTGCTGACACTTGAGGAGACGACTCTTTTGTTAGCCTTGGATTTACCCGACAGACTGGCCTAAAGTATGAGCCATCGAATGGCGCAGTTGTTGTCGGTGACAACCGTACGGTACTCGTGATCAGTACATGTAAAGCAAAAATTTGTATTCCAGGGTACACACAAAGTGTCACATTGAAGGTACTCAACCTTCTTGACCCGTTTGACGTGGTTCTAGGCGATCCTTGGCTCCGTGACAACAAGGCTCTAATGTACTTTGAATCAAAGCGTTTGATCCTCTGAAAAGGACAACGCCGTTTTCCGTTGATTCCGAGTACGAAATTATCACCGACATGACTCAAAGTCCATGCACGCTTGTCTTCGGCGCAGGTCAAAAGACGTATTCGACAAGGTTGTCGATGCTTCTTGGCTCAGCTGCAGAAAGTGGAGGACGACATGAAGGAAGACACGCCACAAGAGATCAAATCTCTATTGGCGGGGTTCTCGGATGTATTCCAAGACCCACAGGCTGGACTTCCACCAGAAAGCCACATGGGCCACACGATTCCTCTGCAACCGGAGGTGACTCCTCCATTTAGACCCATGTATCATCTTAGTCCAGTAGAAAGACGAGAGGTCGAATGCCAAATGAAAGAGTACCTTGCAAAAGGGTGGATCGAGCCCACTAGCTCGCTGTACGGTACACCGATCCTTTTTTGTGAACAAAAAGGACGGTGGTTTACGCATGTGCGTGGATTACCCGGCATTGAACAAGCTTCTTTTTGCGAGTAGTGAGTAGTCCCTGTTCTTGTGCAACGCTCCTGCGTTGAACAAGCTTGACAGTGAAAAATCAATTCCCCTTACCGTGGATTGAGGACCTTTTTTACCAACTCCAAAGCGCGAACGTATTTTCGTCCTTGGATTTTTCTCAAAGATACCATCAAATCCGCATCACGAAAGATGATGTGCCCAAAACCGCGTTTCAAATGCACATGGGACACTATCAGTTCTAAGTATTATGCTTCGGGCTTACAAATGCCTCGGAAACATTCACCAAGCAACTCGGATAGTTTGTCTTGGTTTACCTGGACGGCATCCTAGTTTTCTCCAAATAAATGGAAGAGCACATAGAAAAACTATGCGAAGTTCTCGCAATCATTCAGGAAGAAAAGTTATATGGAAAAGAGAGCAAGTGCAAGTTTGCACAAGATGAGCTCAAATATCTTGGACACATCGTCGGCAAGGACGGCATCCGTGTCGACCCCTGCGAAAGGTTCAAGCCGTTGTGGACTGGCCACGCCCTGAAAATGTTGGGCAGACTCGGTCTTTCCTCGGACTTGCAAACTACTTTCGTTGGTTTATGCAAGGGTATTTGACCCTGGTAGCACCACTAACCAGGCTCACGTGAAAAGACGTGCATTTGGAAAGGAAATCTGATTGCAAGAACGATTTTCTCTAAGTCAAAGAGTTTCTATCCACGGCGCCCGTCCTAGCCTTTCTGGATCAATCGCAACCGTGGGAGGTTCGATGTGATGCGTTGGTAATAGGTTTTGGAGTTGTCCTCATGCAGAATGGTCACCAAGTTGCATATGAGAGCCAGAAGCTCATCCCCGCGGAAACGCGGTACACGGCTGGGGATCAAGAGGTCCTTGCGATATTACACACTTTCAAGATGTGGCGTTGCTACATCGAGGGTGCTGAAGGGGGTATGACGGTCATGACCGACCATAATCCATTGGTGTTTTTCCAAACGCAACCGAACTTGTCAAGACGACATGCGCCTTGGAGCGAATACCTGAGCCGATTCTCGTTCACATGGGAATATCGACCACGATGCATCAATGTGGCCGATCCACTAAGCCAACAACCTGTGCAAGTTAAAGCAACCACCGAGGTTGGTGGGTGTTTATGGCCATTGCAACAACAACACTACAATCACAAGATCCCCCTGTACCTCTGCGGCAACCACTACGAGAGATTATCCATTACAACGGTGTTCTATACAAGATCCGGATGGGATACTGTGTGCACTCTTCGTTTCAAGACTCTAAAAATTTTGACAAGTATGGCTTGGTGGAGGCCGCAGGAATCTTCTAGCACGGAGAACAAGTTGTTGTGCCAAACTCGGGAGACCTTCGAGCAAAGATTATCACCCAGTTCCACGACCCGCCGATCGCAGGTCATGTGGGACCCCGAAAGACCGGACAAGCACTCTCATACCACTATTGGTGGCTAGGATGGAGTGTCGATGTCCGTAAGTATTGCATGACATGCGACCCATGTCTTTGGAATAAGGCTAGTAACAAGAAGCCTGCTAGACTCCTCCAACAGCTTCCCATTTCTGGGACTCCATGGGAGTGCGTCAGCATGGACTTCATTACTGGTCTCCCGGACACGGCCCGTGGCCACGATGCAATACTAGTGGTTGTGGATCTTTTGACGAAGATGACACATTTCATTCCTACAACCACTAACGTGAACGCAGAGGAGACCGCTCGTCACTTCTTCGAGGTTGTTGTGAAGTACCACGGCTTGCCGTTGCGCATTATCTCTGATCTAGATCGAAAATTTGCTAGTAAGTTCTGGCAAAAGATGCACGAGTACTTCAGCAATGAGTCGCAAATGTCAACAGTGTTTCACCGTCAAACTGACGGACAAACAGAGCGCATGAACCGCACTCTGGAACAAATACTCCGCATGTACGTGGACCCTGTCATGAATGACTAGGACGAATTCCTAGTACAGGCAGAGTTTGCGGTAAATAACTCGGTGAACGAGTCTACACAGTTCACACCGTTTTTGTTGAACAATGGTCTACATCTAGTGGTGCCCTCTTCATTGGTGAAGAGTGGGAGTACAGAAGTACAGGTTCTTTTTGCTCAAGCCTTTGCCAAGCGCATAGACTCCTTGTTACAGGATGCGATGGCTCACCTTCAAGCTGCTCGGCAACGACAAAAGACATATGCCGACAAAAGTCGCCGCGAGTTCTCGTTTGACATCGGTGACAAAGTGCTTCTTAGCACTAAGAATCGTCGGCTGAAGTTGCTAGGGACACAAAAACTTCTATCAAAGTGGATTGTGCCGTTTTCCATTGTTGCACGCATTGGGCCGGTGTCATACCGATTGCTGCTTCCGCCGAGTATGAAGATGCGTGACGTCTTTCATGTGAGTCTGTTGCCTCCATACACGGCAGAGGGAACTGTTCAGCCACCACCGACAGTCATTGCTGCCATCGGTCAATACGAGGTCCTTCGCCTACTCCATCACCGATAGCGTACTCTCCGATCGCGGGTTGTTAGGGAATACCTTGTTCATTGGGCCGGGTGTGGACCTTAACACAACTCATGGGAGGCCGAATCTCGGTTGCCCACAGGGGTGGTCAACGAGTATTGGAGCGAGCTGGCAGCTCGCACAGATCGACGTGTGTCAGGGGGGNCTCTCCGATCGCGGGTTGTTAGGGAATACCTTGTTCATTGGGCCGGGTGTGGACCTTAACACAACTCATGGGAGGCCGAATCTCGGTTGCCCACAGGGGTGGTCAACGAGTATTGGAGCGAGCTGGCAGCTCGCACAGATCGACGTGTGTCAGGGGGGCACCACATAAACATGAAGAAGGGTAAAAGTGAACAACATTCCCTCAGGGCGGCATTCATGGACTACGACCATAAGAGGTTGGAGACGCCCAACATGGTTGTCGCACGGACGCTCCAGCCTAAAGGGAGGAGGCCACTAGCCGTGCTGACCTACAAGCTGTAGCTTAGGTCCAAGTACCATGCACGTGTTCATGTCTAGCTGGTGATTGAAATTATTAATTTTTTTTCACAATGTTGATGACCCACTAACTGACAATCCTGCTTGTTGTTCATGAACCGAGACGGTTCATAAAAAGTGGGGAGGAGTGTAGTGGGAGGGCCGGTTCGGCACTTCCTCCTCGCTGAAGCGAGGGGTGGTAGCGCACCACCCCTTCCGTCAGCAAAGGCTGGCCGACGGCCAGCGCTTTGCTGGCCACCGGCCGCCTGAACGGCCGACGGCCGGCCGAGTGACCGGCCGGCCACCAACCTGCCAGACGCCAGCCACCGATCGCGGCCTGAGCCCGATTGGCGGCTGAGGGCCCACGAGGGCCTCGAGGGCGAGTCCTCGTGGCCTCGTGCCCTCGCCCCCGCTCGCCCTCCTCGCAAGCGAGTGAGCGAGGACGGGGGAGGTGGACGAGGGACGAGAGATGAGAGGGAACTGGCGCAAAATCGCCAGCGTGTCTCTCACGAAACGATTTCGCGCCAGAACGTCATAGCGTAAATCAAAGTTCGTTTGCGAAGAACTTCGACATAAAAGAAATGAGATAACTCGTACGAACACACGCGTTTGAGGTAAAAACCCCAGGCTTGGGTCCCAAAACCAGGGGTAGGGTTAAAAACGGAAATGGGCATCCGGGGACTCGAAACATTCGAGTCTCCCTGGTCTCGGTCGTTGATGACAATTGTCCCTTAGTCCTACGAAGGGGGTAAATCCCTGCCGCGGACTGAGAACGCAATTCTGCGAACTCCGCCAACGACTTCAGAGCAGAAGCTGGAGGTTTGACCCGTTACATGGTTTATGAAAAGAAAACATGGTTCACGATGGATTCTTGGTTATGTAATGTAATTAATACATCATGGTGGCACATTACATTTGCAAGTATGGTTCGTAAACTACCTATCTGGATGAAAGGACCTGTTAACAAGCCAATTTCCAGAACTTGGAGTTGTATCCCATTCAACTTAAACACCTATGTTGGAATTTATTCTTTGAGCTACTCTAATTCCAACAAGTCTGCCTTGTTTGGAGCAACATGGTAACGACAAGGATGGAAAATTGGAGTTAAAGCTAGATCGAATCATAAGGAGAAGTACAAAGGTTCATGAAGGGTTAAAAATGATATAGTTAGTTAAATTGTTGTTGATCAAGTGTACACTAATGACCAAATGGGGAAGTTCGACAAGGCACCAAATCACATCAGTTCAAGCTAGAAAAAAGTGTTTTCCACGACACTGACAGACAAGCTGACAGAAGCGCGATCGCCTACTTGCATGCCAATTTGAACAACGTAATCAGGGTTGTTTGTATCTTGGTGCAAATCATACACCCTTTCCCAATAAAACTCGAACACACTTATTGGGCTCCATGGTTACGAAGAAACCAACATCGAGGTGTTTGTTACCTTCACGTGATACACACACCAATTCTCTGTGATATCTCACATCAGTGGTATGTTGGGATGCACATCTTATAGAAACAATTGCGATCCTGTTCGCGAAACCAATGGTACAGATAAAGATAATATTGGATAACTGGATGTGAAGGTGAGAACGAAAATCAAACATCTATCATGTCACTTCGATATGCAAGGCTAGTCTGTATATTGCTTTCTGTGTTGAAGATTGAATGACAAAACCAACATGTTTCTCTGACTCATTATCGCACTCTCGAGTGACTCACTGAAGTTTCATTTGTTTGGATTGTTCCAAACATTTAGTCCATGCTGTAAGATCATGCCACTTCGGATTTCTCTCGTGTGAAATGGTGTTTTCACGAATGAAAACAGGCGCAGTTGGACCATGTACACTGTGGCATGCATCCAGCGTGCTACCTACATGTACACAAGTCCCTTTATGAGCACTTTTGTAACTCTCATTCTCGAAGCAACGGCTCATGATGTTTGTTTGCGTTCATTGTTTCCCCCAAGTGCTTAACATACCACTGTTTCCCCACTTACATAGATGCACTCCACGTTGTCAGCATTTCTCATTGGAGTGGAGTGTCCCATTTCCCCATGTTATGTTGCTTTGGGTTATCCAAGCGATTAACCCCGGCCTGTTGTACAACTTTTGCTATGATCCCCTCTTGCTCGCTTGTGAGTTACGAGAGCTTGATGGCCGATCTCACCAAGAATGAAAAATTATCGGCCAATCTCAATAATGACGGGGCCTTTTGGCTGTTTCCGTCATGTTTAGATGTTACCACGTTGTAGACAAATGCAGATAATGTCTAAAAAGCAAAGCAAAATGTACACTGTTGTTCTCTTGCCCTTACGCTTGTTCACTACCTCCACACGCCAGGTGTTGTGTCTGGAAGGGTTGTATGTCAGATTTTTGGACTGCTACGTAGTTCCAAATCATGTTTTGTGCTAAGGGCTTGTATTGAGACGAGTTTGTCATGGAGATGTTTTCCTTTCATTTAATGTTAGAATGCATTTCATAGGGAAGTTGAGAATTCTGTTGGTGTTTTATGATTTCTGACTTCTTCCATGAATGGGCAGAATGGAAATTTCAGATTGTGAGGCTGTCGCAGGCCTTCCCGTCTATCACCACCCAAATACAGGTCTTGACGTTGTTGCTTCCAGAAAGCAGGTCCTTGCATTTGGGAAGAACCAGGGCGCCTGGGCCAGTTTCACCACTCCAAGTGTCGAGCGGAGACCCTCGAGTCGCGCTATGCTTTCCATAGCGTCGAAGGAATGCACGCCGGTATTGCTGCATATTGTTTGGTCTACTACGTCGCTGCTATGGGCAAGTGGCTGCCCCCGCTTTCGAACCCAAAAATTGAGCAGCCTCCGCAGCTGCCGTGTAGCTGCCGTCGCAATCCCTGACAGCACGTCCGCGCCCAGTGCATCAGCTGCGGCCTTGGTTCCTGCCACAGTCGTTGCGAACGTCGCAGTCTCATCGGTCAGCAGTCGCCGCAAGTGCAGCTTTCGCAGTTGCGGCGATAGTTGCGGTGGCGACCCACCTCTCAGCTGGCCACCTCGGCTTTGCCGAAGCCGGTACTGCAGCTGTGCCGTGGAATCCATCCGCCCCGCAGCAGCTTCACCCGTCCAACGGAGAGCAACGAAGCCAGGTCGGATGCAGACGCAGCAGGTCCGGCGGGAAGCACCTGACGCGTCGGCCGCATGCGATACTGCCACGGAAGCAGTGAAAGGACTCGATGGACGGATGAAGTTGCTGAAGCAGATTTCATCGCGATGGCTACAGCCGCAGTGAGCAAAGCTGCTAGACAACGAGTTGCGGCCTTTCTGCGAGGAGCTGAGCCCCCCGCGGTAGCTGGTACTTGCATCGAGTTTTGAACAATGCTGGAAGGTTTGCGATGGTCGGTTCGGCCGGTGAGAACTGAACTGGGCTCGAAAAATAGTGGCAGGCTTGCAACCCACGCCTCGTAGCCGGTGAACCGTCAGATGATTTTACCATAGATGTGAGCCGCCGATCTGCTCCCGTGCCGTCTGTCTGATATGGTTGGCTTCCATCCGCCGTTAGGCTTCTTGCCCGGCAAAAGATAACCGTCACCCACCACTCCTAGTAGAACTAGAGAGCTTCGTTGTCTGCGTAAGAACAATGATTTCATGGTGTGGAGAAGTTGAAAAAACATGCGATTCACCAAGTAAGCCCTGTAATTAAATCCACTCTCTACATTTCCTCCAGCATACTTTAGAACCAGCAAATTGTGCACGCATTCCAGGCGTTAAAGAGCAAGAGATAAGCTTACCCACAATTTTAGCTGAATAAATACACATGAAAATGTGGAATTTGATTTCATGGAACCACGTCGGATCATTTGCTAAAACGGAACTATGCTATTCCATGTATTTGACTCTGAAGGAGGAGGGTGGGGAATCAAGAGTATATTAGGAGAAAAACTACAAGACACAATGAGGGAAGATGGGTCAATGGACATGATGGGTGATTTAGTTTTAGTGTTCAAATGGAAGCCAACATACAAATTTGGCGCTATGAAAAAGAAGAAAGACATCCACAAGTGACCTAAGGCATTCCATGCTTTGGCTAAAAAAATTAAGAAATTGGTACATCTTTAAAACATAAGATGCAATCATAACCATGATAAAATCCCAGACTAATATTTTTAGGTAAGGCACGAAGGGTCGCAACTTTTTTCTCACATGGTCAGGGGGCACCTACAAGAATATCTGAAACCGAAAAATACAATAAAAGTTTATTTTTCCAAAAACTTCTATAAATAATGTAAAAATTTTTGCGCATGTATTGATCCCAACAAAGGGGGAGTTGAATAACGGACATCCAAAAGGCTTCCTTCCAATGCATAAGGAGTCTAAAGGACCGAATTGAAGAAGAATTTTGAATGAATTCACCCATGATAGAAGCATATTTTTTTTCAAAACCGCAAAGAAGAGGACATTCAGAATTTTAACATGTGAAAATGAGTGAAATTAAAATATAATGAATAAAAAGTCATGAAAAAGGATAAAAATATACTTAACATAAAAAATTACAAATTTTTGAGGTATTAAAACATCATCCAAAACTTATAGGACTGTTACGCATTTTAATGTCTTTCAAATACATTGAAATAATTGCTGAAAATTATCCATGAATTTTATCTTTTGGTCTTTTTGAAATTCAAAGAATCAAATCATAAACAAAGAAATAATGATAGAAATGATACCCTGACGATGAAGAAGAAAAATTCGAATTGAAACCATAATATACCTTGTAAAAACACCATGAAGTTTCACTTTTTCTTCAGTTTGGCAAGCTATTGAACATAATTGCAACAAAATTAAGTTAATGTCTCGATAGTACTTCCGAACCATTTTCTTGTTGAGAAAGAAGGATATGTAATGTATCACTAGTGATATGAGATAAGTTGAATGAGTAACGGGGGAAGGAAATCGTTAATGATTCATGATGGAAGCTTTTGTTTATTGGGTTCCACATCCATGGATGGAAATTCCCTCCATTGGCACATGCACAATCATGTAGAAACATTTGGAGACGCATAATTAACCCTTGCACATTTCATTGATGCGTTGAGCCCATTAAGAAAGAAAGGAAATACAAAAGTATAGAAATTCAAAAATGATCCCAAGCTGGAATGATTACTTAATGAGATGACGTTGAAGTTCAATGCTCCTTTAGTTACCCACATGATTCTAAGTTTAGTCGTGGATAAGCATGCACCAGGCTTATTCTTGAGGGCCCTTTAGGTCCCTCGTGAAAGCATAATACCCTTGAAGTCACACAAAAAAATTTCATTGAAAACCATTTCGCATTATTGCCTTCCATACTTTTATGTAAGTTACACACCATTTGTTAAGGGTGCAAAGCGTGCACGTTTCCATGAATGTTTCTAGTTCTTTTAGTTATTCATCATGGAATTGCTTTCAGTTAAAGGGGAGAGCTAGGTTTTTTTTTTCATTAAAGGACTAGATGCTATGTTTGATTTGGTTATAGAAGATGTGAAATTTTAGGCCCTTGTTTTGACATTATCGGTCTCATAAGTGACATAAAAAAGGCAGAGTTTAAACATTTGTGTTCAAGGAACATATAGAATGACATTTAATTTAAGGATGTATCATGCACAAATAAACACACCAACGCACACAAACACCCACACCCACCCCCCCTGAACATACACACACAAACAAGCATCAAGACACAAACACAAAGCAAGGGGGGGGGAGAGAGAGAGAGAGAGAGAGAGAGAGAGAGAGAGANGAGACCCATCAGAGTGCAAGCACGTACAGACAGCAGGCTGAGCTCAAGATCAGGTACAAATAGCACGTCAGAGAGATACAAGGGGCCAGACGGACCATCGAAGCACACAACCCCAACACCGTGGACTGGTAAGGACTGACCAGAGCCGGTACGAACAGAACGAACAGTCGTGACGGGACCAAGAACCACAAAGTCACTGCGACGACACGTCATGTGGTGAGTGGCACCGGAATCGATGATCCAAGTGCCACTGGAGTCACGACCGGTGGACGTCACTGTACAACGAGCAATGGAACACTCGGCATCAGAAGGACGCTGAGCCGTCTGTGGGACAGAACGACGTACATCACGAAGGTGAGCCTCACGGATCCAGTCTGTGCAGTCAGGTCCATCCTCATCACATGCGGACTGTGCTCCCCCACAAGTATCATCACGAGTCACGAAGGCGGACGAACAAACAGTCTGTGACCCACTCGACGATGACAACACACTCGCACCTCCCTGTGAGCGAAGCGCCAGAAGGTGACGTAGCTCGGCGATGGTGCGGTCACGGGGGTCTGGATCACTGCTGCTCGCTGGCGAGGAGTCGGGGACAGCTGCAGTCACAGTCGCCGCGCGTCCCGAGGAATGTGCGGACGACGTCCCGGACGCGGTGCGAGCAGCGTGGGCCGCCTGAAGTCCACGGGTGATGCGCGCCCAGTCAAGCTGCTGCTGGCACTCGGTGTAGCGATGGGGACCTCCACAGTTGTAGCAGTGGACGGAACGCCCACTGCTACCACTGGATGTCGGCTGCTGCTGGCCCGACCCGCGCTTCTTCTTCTTCTTCCCCTGGGCGGCAGCTGCAACGCCCTGTGTCTGCGTGGGTGTAGACGGGGTCGAGGAGGAGGAGGAAGATGCGGTCGTGGTGGAGCTGGATGATGGTGACTGCAGGATAGAAGATGGTGGTGAGGCGACGACTGCTGCAGCGAGAGACGCCTCCTGATGTGCCACTGCGGCCTCGCGGGTCGATGTGACCTGGAGAAAAAGCTGGTGCGCCCAGGGGAGCAGCTGCATGGAGGTCGAGAAGGGCTCGAGAACGGCGTCGCTGTACCGGTCGAAGATGTCGGTGTACTCCAGGCGAACTCCGAGCATGATCGCCCGGAGTGCCCACAGCTGTGTACCCCCTGAGGTACCCAGGCGCGTGTAGATACGCATGGCGCGTCGCCAGTAGTCCGCCGCAGGCTCTGCTGGTCCCTGACGAAGCGAGTGAAAGGCGCGGATGTGAGACGCACGCGTGGCGTGCGTCTCTGCGGCCAGGAGAGAAAGCGTCAGATCCCAGCCTCCACGAGGATCAGCTCCGGTGCCTGTGCCTGGCTCACCAAGGAAGGGGCGGAAGTCGACGACAGTCTCGCGTGGCATGGCGTAGAGAAGTCCTCGCATGGCCCGGGCAGCTGTCGACACCTGTGCTGGGTCTGTAGTCTGGTATGGACTGTGGTAGTAAGGCCAGACTCCCTCGGAGGTGGCCCACACCTGAAACAGAATCTCCCAGCAGTCAAAGCCATCCTCGCTGATGTACCGTGGAGGTGGCGCCTCAAAGTCCTTTGGCTGCCGCTCCGTGGGAAGGGCAGCCGCAGGCTGAGGAGGCCGGGAGACTGGGAAGAAGCCTGGAAGAGGGTGATCTCCGATGGAAGGAAATGACGGTCGCATCGGAGACGCAGGTGGAGGTCGCATGCCCGTCTGCAGCTGACGAAGACGCTCCCGTAGAAGACGAACCTCCCGCGCCTGAGCGTCATCCTCGAAACCTGGCATGAGTGACTCGTCATCAGAGAGGTCCTCAGGTAGTGGGGAGTGTGTGCCAGGAGGTGCGGGAGGTGCCGGGGGCGGAACCCCTGTCGTGGCCGCCCGAGTCGAGTGCTGTGCGGATGCCAGAAGATCGGCAGCTCCTCCAGAAGTCCGCGAGGGAACCGTGGACTGAGCGCGCAGAAGCTCTGTCAGCGTGCGAATCGACTCAGTCTGCTCTCGCTGCAGACGACTCATCTCCTCCTGCTGGCTGCGTAGGTCCGCGATCGCCCGTGAGCGAGGGCTGAGTATCTCTGAAGAAGAGGAGGAGGGATCAGCTGGTGCCTTGTCCTTGTCGTCGGGCGGATCCATGTCGCCGCTCAGTATGGGACGAAGAGTCAAGTTTGTCGGATTGCAGTG
>SZWC01009293.1:77379-109143 GCA_023375785.1 Penium margaritaceum | reverse complement strand
CTGCTGCTGCAGCTGCGCTGCGGCTGCTGGTGCTGCTGCCGCCGCTGCGGCTGCTGTTGCCGCCGCCGCCGCTGCTGCTGCTGCCGCCGCCGCCGCCGCTGCTGCCGCCGCTGCTGCTGCGCTGCTGTTGCCGCGGCTGCTGTCACGCTGCTGCTGCGGCTGTGGCTGCTGCACTGCTGCTGCTACTCAGCTGCGGCGGTTGTGGAAGAAGGGGTGCTGGCACCACCGCCGCCACGCCCCTCTGCGTGGTGGTACGCGTCGCTGCTGCTGTCTCTGCAGCTGCGATCTCACGTTGACGGCGGTCGACCGTCCCCAACGGGTCCCAGAAGATCTGCTGCAGCGGTGACTCTCACTGCTGCTGCTCTGCTGCGTCTCTGCTGCGCAGCTCGGTGAGATCTGTCTCACCGCTCTGATACCATGAGAAACTGCTAGGAAGCCTCCTAGCCTTGCTGCTGCTGACGTGGCGACACTGTCCAGTCAGCTGACGCACTAGCAAGCAGGCAGGTGCAAGAAACAGCAAGGATCAGGCTAGGGAGACGCGCAAAGTCTCATAAGCTTCAATAGCTTAGTAAATGCAGAGAGANACCGGCCCAAAACCACTGTTTTGGCCGTAACTCTGCGCACACATGTCAGAATCCTACGCCGTCTGAACCTAGACGTGCAGAATCAAAAGACGCACGCAACGACTGGTCACATGCATGCATCCATCGACTGACAGCGAGTATATAATGCAAAAACATGCAAATGGGCCTCATGGCCAGTCCGCCGAAAGGCGCCTGCAAGACGTAGAAGGCACAGCAAGGAGTCCCGGTGACGTCTGGGGCTCTGGAACAGTGGTCGGGCAGCTCCAGACGGGTAGTCCGCCGCCTGTCGTCGCGCCGGTGTCATCAGGGCCGCCTGCCTCAGGGATCTGCACGAGTATGGACACGGCCGAGTGGTCACAGTAAACTGTACAAGACGGCACAAAGCACAACAGTATGGTCACTTATTCAGGGATACAATTGTTCCCTATCGTTGCGGATTGCGCCCTGGACAAGTCGGTCCACGACGGTTCGGATCGGCCGTAGCGCACCCACACGTCGCAACGATCTAGGAGGCCGGAGCGCATGCACGCCGTTGGGCACCAGTACTTCATGCAACCGCAAAGCACGTGCACTCCATCCAGTCACGAGCTGCTACACTTCGCCATCATGGACTCACGCCGCAATGCAGCCAGGAAAGCTCTCATTCGATGTGCAATTTAGTTTCGCACAAAACTAGTCGTGATGCTCCACCAGATTTTGCTAGGCATCGTGGCACGTCTACTCCACCATCTACGACGTGAGCCTATGCTCACAAGAGCCCATCCTCGACTCGCATGGGTCCAAGAGCTCAACGACGGGCATCCCAAGTGCATTTACAATACCGTAGTGTCTCTTACTTTCGACTAAAACAATTATTTTCCTTCGACTATTCAAGCACACAATTAATTCTGGTTTCCATGGACGAATCACTCTGGAAATTACGAAATCCCTAATTGTCTACACATAGTTTCATGTTCTGCGTGCAGTCTCCCAAGGACAACGCGCGGAACATCAAATACGCACATTCCGCGCGAAACCCCACAGGGCCCGCGTGCGGACGTGGCAGAATATAAGCATCGGAACACCGTCCGATTCATGGAGTCCCTTCCGGACGGTGTGCATGGCCGTCCAGAAGGGGTAGGCGAGTTGCGAAGCGAGTTGCGAGCTCAATTCGCAGCTTATGCGGCTTCGGTCTTTATTTTTCGAACTTCGAAGACTTAACAACAAAACTTATTGGGATACAACAATGATATGAACAGCAGTTCGACCAAAAAAACACCAATATAACATAAGTGGGCTTGGACGAAACAAGTTCAAAATTTCATGGCCATAAAATTTAGTCGAATTTAACTTACTTAAATGGGTTCTGGAAAATAGGCGAATACAAAAGACAGTATGGTATGTCGCAAATGAGCGTCTGCTTGAGAGCGCTTCATTAATTGCATGCAATCGGAATCTTCCATCCGTGAAACCCGCATCCTATTGTAGGGAAAATGTGGATTTACCTATAGATTGTATGTTTCAACATGATTGTGCACCAACTCATGGAGCGATTTCAAAGAGTGGCGCCAACCATAAAGAGGATCATGCAAGAGGTTGTGACCTCCCTCGTCGAATTTGCTCCTACCATCATTCGCATGCCTATTAGAAAAGACAAACCTCCTGCATAATGGTTGCATTGGCCTAACTACATCATGTGGTTTGAGTAATGACGGCACTCACGAGCGTGTTGTCCTCAGCAAGGCGTGACGTGGAGCGCACACTACTATGAACCACCAGACAACCCAAAAAACATTGGTAGCCTACGACCATGATCTCAAATCTATTTATGTCACTGCAGGCACGGAGGGGAGCACACATTATGTGCGCATGTTTGTAAGTGCGGTTCGCAAAGGATTTTGGCTGCCATGCGACAAAAACAAGCTAGTTAATGTTTCCTTTCCAGATACTCATGGTTTAATGACACCTTACTATGGAGTAAGGTATCATTTGTAAGAATGTGGCCTAGGTGAACAATTGCCACAAATCGGCCAGGAGCTTTTCAATAAGCGTCCCCCAAGCATCCGGTCAAGTATTGAGGGCACTGGGCCTCAGGTAGGCTTTTGAATGGAGTCCCTCACTTTGACGATGAATTCAAGGAGCCTCTTATTTCATTGTGTTTTGTGCCCCACAATCTTATGAGATTTGCTGACAACGGAGTGAAGGATTTAGAGAAGTGTAATAGTGAACGAGAAATGGACAACGGTTCTATGGCCCATGTCATGAGCCGTACACGACTTTTGAGAAAGGAGATAACACCCTCGCCCTGGCCCTTGCCAATGCTGAGTTGGCTACCTTCTTCGGTGCCACATAGAGATGGTAAAGACCGTCTTCCATATCCACTTTTGCAACATCACGGCCTGCACAGACAGAGATGGTGTAGCTACCATTTTTCAAGTGAACGTGCATGCCTTCCGAGATGAGAGAAGAAACAGAGAGGACGTTAGCTGCCAGCCCTGAAACATGGATCAGCACCTTCACACGATGTTCTACGAGTTTGCCTTCGATGGAAGCACAAAATACAATCTCACCCTTCTATGGCGGTGTAGACAATGTACCACTTCTGGTGACACGTCATGTGCTACGTGGCTCTCGAGGCAATGATCGAGAATAAGACGGTGTTAAAGAGACATGGAGGACCCAGATGGTGGTCAAGAATCCGCTCTCCCAATCTGCTATATTTGCGTAAGTATCCGACTGCATTCCTGCTCCCACTCTAGTGGCAAGGTCCGCCTTCTTCATCCGACATTCGCATGCCCAAAGACCCACCTTCTTACAGTAGTGGCAGCTCCCCTTGTTCTTCCCTCCTCTGCCATTGCCACTGGTTGGTGTTGCACCACAAACATGGCCAGAGTTGGTGATAAGAGCAACGTCCTGTCCGCTTCTACCCTCATCATCCATATAGCGCTCCTCCTCAAACAACAAGCTCTCCTCCACGTCATTAGGGGAGAGAGCATGTCTTCACGCTGGTCCAGGGCAACATTGAGAGGAGTGTAGCTGCTAGAAAGGCCAAAGTGGATGATTACCATGAGAAGACGCTCCTAGAAAGTGTCCTCAATCATAGCTGGATGGCTAGAGAGTCCACCGTGTTGATGTAGTCAATCATGGATCCGGACTCATCCATCTTCACAATGTGAAAGCGTTAACGCACATGCATGTTCATGGGGGTTCACTTGGAAACATAACTGGACTGAATCTTTTTTCAAAATTCCCTAGGTGTGAGGACGCCACAGATGAGGAGTTGCTGCAGTTCGACGATGTAAAGATATCTATCTATCTTTACCATCATATGGTAGCAGGGGTGCAGCTATGCTTCTAGAGGTAAGTACGAGCCTCACCATGTGTGGGAGTGCACTGAGCTAGTTCCTCCTCACTCGCAGAACTCCAGAGTCCCTTCTCCATCAGCACCATCATCATATTGTTGCTCTAGTTGAAGAAGTTATTGCCTTCAATCTTGGCGATGTTGACGACGGCCACCACGGAAGTGATGCCGCCATGATAGTACAACATTCACCCCACAAACAACTCTCTCGTACAACAAGATGTAAGAAATGCCTCAAGGATGAGATAAAGCCTTGTTCAAACTCAGATACTACTGATGGAAACTCAAACAACCCTAAGGGGGGTGATCAGGCTCAACAAGAGCTACCTAAGCAAGAAAAACTGTTTTTGGAAGGGAGTTCCCGATTGTACGGACAGAAATTGCATAAAAAAATGTAGGTCTGAAGAGAATGTGAATGCGTGAATTGACTCTTAAGTGAGAAACTACATCATCATAGTATTTTAAGAAACCCTTATATGCTTCATTTGGCCAAGGAGCACTCCGACACACTCTATCAAAGTTGACACTCTAGCTCACTCCCCTAGCCTAGCAAAATGGGAGCAAGGCCAGGACAACTGGAGCAAGCCCAAGACAACTGGAGCAAGCCCAAGACAAGTGGAGCAAGCCCAAGACAACTAGAGCAAGCCCAAGACAACTGGAGTAAGGCCAAGACACTTGAAGCAAGTCCAAGACAACTTGAGCAAGTCCAAGAAAACTAGAGCAAGGTGAAGAAAACAAAGCAAGTCCAAGACAACTACAGCAAGTCCAAGCCAACTGGACAAGCCAGGATAAATGGAGCAATCCCAAGACAACTGGAAAAAGCCCAAGATAAGTGGAGCAAGCCCAAGACAACTGGAGCAAGGCCAAGAAAGTGGAGCAAGTTCAAGAAAATTGTAGCAAGCCGAAGAAAACTAGAGCAAACCAAAGACAATTGGAGCGAGGCCAAGACAACTAAAGCAAACCAACGAAAACTGGAGTAAGCTCCAGAGTAATGGAGCAAGTCCAAGACAACTCGAGCAAGCCTAGGGCAACTGGAGCAAGCAGAAGAAAACTTAAGCAAGCCCAAGACAAATGACGCAAGCTCAAGACAACTGGAGCAAGCCCAAGACAACTAGCGCAAGCCCAAGACAACTAGCGCAAGGTCAAGACAACTGGAGCAAGGCCAAGACAATTGGAGCAAGGCCAATACAACTTGAGCAAGGCCAAGACAACTCGAGCAAGCCCAAGACATTCAAAGAAAGTCCAAGACAACTGGTGTAAGCGCATGACAACTAGAGCAATCCCAAGGCAACTGGAGCAAGCCCAAGACAACTAGAGAATGCCCAAGGCAGCTAGAGCAAGCCCAAGACAACTTGAGCAATGTCAAAAAAACTGGAGCAAGCGCAAGAAAACTGGAGCAAGGCCAAGACAACAAGAGAAATCCCAAGACAACTGGAGCAAGCCCAAGACAAATAGATCAAGCAAAAAAAAACTGGCGCAAGCGCACGACAACTGGAGCAAGCCTAAGACAGCTAGGGCAAGCCCAAAACAACTAGAGCAAGCACGAGACAACTTGAGCAAGCCCAAGACAACTGGAGCAAAATCAAGACCGGTGGAGCAAGGGCAAGACTAGTGGAGCAAGACCAAGACATCTGGAGCAAGCCCAAGACCATTGGAGCAAGACGAAGACAACTGGAACAAGCCCAAGACAACTGGAACAAGCCAAAGACAAATGGAGCAAGACCATGAAAACTAGAGCAAAGCCAAGACAACTGAAGCAAGCCCAAGACACCAGGAGCAAACCCAATATAACTCGAGCAAGTCCAAGACAACTAGAGCAAGCATAAGACAACTACAGCAAGCCAAAGACAGATGGAGCAAGGCCAAGACAACTGGAGCAAGCCCAAGACAACTGGAGTAAGGCCAAGACAGTTGAAGCAAGTCCAAGAAAACTTGAGCAAGTCCAAGAAAACTTGAGCAAGTCCAAGATAACTGGAGCAAGGTGAAGACAACTAAGCAAGTCAAAGACAACTAAAGCAAGCCCAAGCCAACTGGACAAGCCAAGATAACTGGAGCAAGCCCAAGACAACTGGAGCAAGCCCAAGATAAGTGGAGCAAGTCCAAGACAACTGGAGTAAGGCCAAGAAAAGTGGAGCAAGGTCAAGAAAATTGTAGCAAGCCGAAGAAAATTGGAGCAATCCAAAGACAATTGGATCAAGGCCAAGACAACTGGAGCAAACCCACGACAACTGGAGAAAGCTCCAGAGTAATGGAGCAAGTCCAAGACAACTCGAGCAAGCCCAGGGCAACTGGAGCAAGCACAAGAAAACTTAAGCAAGCCCAAGACAAATGATGCAAGCTCAAGACAACTGGAGCAAGCCCAAGACAACTGGAGCAAGCCCAAGACAACTGGAGCAATCCCAAGACAACTAGCACAAGCTCAAGACAACTAGAGCAAGGCCAAGATAATTGGAGCAAGGCCAATACAACTTGAGCAAGGCCAAGACAACTCGAGCAAGCCCAAGACATTTGGACAAAGTCCAAGACAACTAGTGTAAGAGCACAACAACTAGAGCAAGCCCAAGGCAACTGGAGCAAGCCCAAGACAACTAGAGCATGCCCAAGGCAGCTGGAGCAAGCCGAAGACACCTGGAGCAATGTCAAAACAAATGGAGCAAGTCCAAGAAAACTGGAGCAAGGCCAAGACAAGAAGAGAAATCCAAAGACAACTGGAGCAAGCCCAAGACAAATAGATCAAGCAAAAAAAAACTGTCACAAGCGCACGACAACTGGAGCAAGCCCAAGACAACTGGAGAAAACTCAAGACAGGTGGAGCAAGGGCAAGAATAGTGGAGCAAGACCAAGACAACTGGAGCAAGCCCAAGACCATTGAAGTAAGACGAAGACAACTGGAATGAGCCCAAGACAACTAGAACAAGCCAAAGACAAATGGAGCAAGACCAAGACAAATAGAGAAAAACCAAGACAACTAAAGCAAACCCAAGACACCAGGAGCAAGCCCAATATAACTCGAGCAAGCCCAAGACAACTGGAGCAAGCCCAAGACAGCTGGAGCAAGGCCAATTCAACTGGAGCAAGGCCAAGACAACTGGGGCCAGCCCAAAACAATTGGAGCAAGGCCAGGACAACTAGAGCAAGCCCAAGGCAACTGGCGCATGACCAAGACAACTGGAGATAGCCCAAGGCAATTGCAGCAAGGCCAAGACAACTTAAGCAATGCCAAGACAATGGGAGCAAGGCCAAGACATCTGGAGCAAACCCAAGACAACTGGAGCAAGCCCAAGACAACTACAGCAAGCCCAAGAAAACTGGAGCAAGGCCATAAAAACTGGAGAAAGCCCAAGACAACTGGAGCAAGCCCAAGACAACAGGAGAAAGCCCGAGACAATTGGAGCAAGGCCAAGACAGTTGGAGCCAACCGAAGAAAACTGGAGCAAGTCAAAGAGAACTGGATCAAGTCCAAGACAACTGGATCATGTCTAAGACAAATGGAGCAAGGCCAAGAGAACTTGAGCAAGCCCAAGACATCTAGGGAAAGCGTTGAACAACTGGAGCAAGCCCAAGACAATTGGAGCAAGCCAAAGACAACTGGAGCAAGTCCAAGACACCTAGATCAAGTCCAAGACAACTCGAGCAAGGCCAAGGCAACTTGAGAAATCCCAAGAAAACTGGAGCGAGCTCAAGACAATTGGCGCAAGCGGAAGACAAGCCCAAGACAAATGGAGAAAGCCCAAGATCAGGGCTTGCTTGAGTTGTCTTGGGCCTGCTCCGGTTATCGTGCGCTTGCACCAGTTTTCTTGGGCTTGCTCCTGTTTTCTTGGGTTTGCTCATGTTTTCTTGGCCTTGCTCCAGTTGTCTTGGGCTTGCTCCACTTGTCTTTGCCTTGGTCTAGTTGTCTTTGGCTTGATTTAGTTGTTTGAGCTTGCTCTAGTTGTCTTGGCCTTGCTCCAGTTGTTTTGGGCTTGCTCAAGTTGCCTTGGACTTGCTCCAATCGTCTTGGGCTTGCTCAAGTTGTCGTGCGCTTGCACCAGTTGTATTGGGCTTGCTCTAGTTGTCGTGGGCTTAATCTAGTTGTCGTGACCTTGCGCTAGTTACCTTTGGCTTGCTCCAGTTGTCTTGGGTTTGCTTAAGATGTCTTGGCCTTGCTCCAGTTGTTGTGGCCTTGCTTTAGTTATCTTGCGCTTGCTCCAGTTGTCTTGGCCTTGCTCCAGTTGGCGCTCGAAAACTAGAGCAAACCCAGGACAACTGGAGAAATACCCAAGACAGCTGGAGCAAGCCCAAGACAACTGGAGCAAAGCCAAGACAATTAGAGCAAGACTAAGAGAACGGGAGCAAGCCCAAGACAACTGGAGCAAGGCCATGACAACTGGAGCAAGGCCAAGAAAACTAGAACAAGCCAAAGACAACTAGAGCAAGCCAAGGACAAGTGGAGCAAGTCCAAGACAACTAGAGCAGGTCCAAGACAAGTAAAGCAAGGCCAAGACAACTGAAGCAAGGCCAAGAAAACTGGAGCAAGGCCGAGACAACTGGAACAAGGCCAATACAACTGGATCAAGGCTAATCCAAATGGAGGAAGGCCAAAAAAACTGGCTTAAGTCCAAAACAACTGGAGCAAGGCCAAGACAACTTTAGCAACACCGAGACAAGTGGAGCAGGTCCAAGACAACTGGAGCAAGCCCAAGAAAATAGGAGCAAGCTCAAGACACCTAGAGCCAGCTCAAGACAACCAGGTGAAGCCCAAGTAAACTTAAACAAGTCCAAGACCATTGGAGAAAGGACAAGAAAACTAGAGCAAACCCAAGACAAGTGAAGCAAGGCGAGGACAACCGGATCAAGGCAATGACAACTGTAGCAGGTCAAAGACAACTGGAGCAAGCCCAAGACAACTGGAGTAAGCCAAATTCCACTGGAGCAAGCCGAAGGCAACTGGAAGAAGCCAAAGACAACTGTAGCAATCCCAAGACAACTGGAGCAAGCCGAAGACAACTGGAGCAATCCTAAGACAACAGGAACAAGCCCAAGATAACTGGAGTAATCCCAAGACAACTGGAGCAAGCCCAAGACAACATGGCAAGCCCAAGAAAACTGGAGCGAGCCCAAGACAACTGGAGCAAGGCCAAGACAACTGGAGTAATGCCAAGATGACTGGAGCAAACCCAAGTTATCTGGAGCAAGCCCAAGACAACTATCGCAAGGCCAAGACAACAGGAGCAAGCCCAAGACAGCTGGAGCAAGGCCAAAACATTTGGAATAAGGCCAGGACAACTGGAACAAACCCAAGACAACTGGGACAAGCCCAAGAAAAGTGGAGCAAGCCAAAGACAACTGGAGCAAGGCCAAGAAAATTGGAGCAAGGCAAAGACAACTGGAGCAAGCCCAAGACAAATGGAGGAAGCCCAAGACAACTGGAGCAAGCCGAAGACAACTGGAGCAAGCCGAAGAAAAATGGAGCAAGTCCAAGACAACTAGAGCGAGGCCAAGAAAAATATAGCAAGCCCAAGACATCTTGAGAAAGGCCAAAACAACTGGAGCAAGCTGAAGACAACTGGAGCAAGCCCAAGGCAAGTGGAGCAAGGCCAACACAACTGGAGGAAGCCCAAGACAACTGGAGCAAGTCCAAGAAAACTGAAGCAAGGCGAACACAACTGGAGCAAGGCCAAGACAACTGGAGCAAGGCCATGACAACAAGAGAAAGCCCAAGACAACAGGACTAAGCACAAGACAACTGGAACAAGGCCAAGACAACTGGATCAAGCCAAGACAACTGGAACAAGCTGAAGACAACTGGAGCAAGGCCAAGACAACTAGAGCAAGCCCATGACAACTAGAACAAGCCAAAGACAACTGGAGAAAGCCCAAGCCAACTATAGAAAAGCCAAGAAAACTGAAGCAAGCCTAAGATAACTGGAGCAAGCCTAGGATAAGCAAGCCCAAAACAACAAGAACGAGCCCAGGACAAGTGGAGCAGGGCAAAGACAACAAGAGCAAGGCCAAGAAATTTTGCGCAAGCCCAAAACAGCTAAAGCAGGACCAAGACAACAGGACCGAGCCGAAGAGAACAGGAGCAAACCCAAGATAACTAAAGCAAGCTCAAGACAACTCGCGCAAGCCCAAGACAACAGGAGCAAGGCTAAGACAACTAGAGAAAGCGCAAGAAATGTGGAGCAAGGCCAAGAAAACTGGAGCAAGGAGAAGACAACAGGAGCAAGCCCAAGACAACTGGAGCAAGCCCAAGACAACTGGGCCAAGCGCAAGACAAGTGGAGAAAGCTAAAAAAAACTGGGGTACGGCCAAGACAACTGGAGATTGGCCAAGAAGAGTGGAGCAAGCCGAAGACAACTTGAGCAAGGCCACGACAACTGGCACAAGCCCAAGAAAACTGGATCAAGGCCAAGGAAACTGAAGCATGCCCAAGACAAATCGAGCCAGGCCAAGACAACTGGAGCAAGCCCACAACAACTGGAGCAAATACAAGAAAACTGTAGCAAGCCCAAGTCAATTGGAGGAAGCCCAAGACCACTGGAGCAAGCCCAAGACCACTGGA
Source organism: Penium margaritaceum (assembly GCA_023375785.1). Taxonomy (NCBI): domain Eukaryota; kingdom Viridiplantae; phylum Streptophyta; class Zygnematophyceae; order Desmidiales; family Peniaceae; genus Penium; species Penium margaritaceum. The sequence goes on along the minus strand of SZWC01009293.1, from coordinate 98,675 downwards.
GCAAGAACAGGAGAACTGGAGCAAGCCTGAGACAACTGGAGACAGCCGAACACAATTGGAACAAGATCAAGACAACTGGAGCAAGCCCAAGGTAACCGGAGCAAGGCCAAGGCAACTAGACCAAGGCCAAGACAACTGGAGCAAGCGGAAGACAACTGGAGCAAACCCAAGACAACTGTAGCAAGCCCAAGGCAACTGGAGCTAGTCCAAGACAACTGGAGCAAGCCCAAGGCAACTGGAGAAAGGCCAAGACAACTGGAGCAAGCCCAAGACAACTCGAGCGAGCCCAAGACAACTGGAGCAAGTCCAAGACAACTTGAGCAAGAAGAACAAGCCCAAGATGATTGGAGAAAGGCAAAGAAAACTTGAGCCAGGCCAACACAGCTGGCGCAAGAACACGACAACTAGAGCAAGCCCAAGACAACTGGAGCAAGGCCAAGACAAAGGGAGTAAGCCAAAGACAACTGGAGCAAGGCGAAGGCAACTGGAGAAAGGCCAAGACAACTGGAGCAAGCCCAAGACAACTGGGGCAAGCCCAAGACAACTGGAGCAAGTCCAAGGCAACTGAAGAAAGGCCAAGAAATCAGGGGACTTCCCAGGGCAAATGGAGCAAGGCCAAGACAACTGGAGCAAGGCCAAGACAACTAGAGCAATTCCAAGAAGAGTGGAGCAAGCTCAAGACAACTGGAGCAAGCCCACGTCAACTGGAGGAAGCACAAGACAACTAGAGCAAGGCCAAGACAACTGGAGCAAGGCCAAGACAACTGGAGCAAGGCCAAGACAACTGCAGCAAGTCCAAGACAACTAGAGCAAGGCCAAGAGAGCTGGAGCAAGTCCAAGACAACTGGAGCAGGCCCAAGACAAATTGAGCAATCCGAAGACAAATGGAGCACGACCAAGACAACTGGAGCAAGACCAAGACAACTAGAGCAAGCCCAAGACAACCTGAGCAAGCTTAAAACAACTGGAGAAATATAAAGACAAGTGGAGGAAGGCCAAGAAAATTGGAGCAAGCCCAAGACAACTGGAGCAAGGCCAAGAGAACTGGAGCAAGGCCAAGACAACTGGAGCAAGTCAAAGACAACTGGAGCAAGCCCAAGAGAACTGGAGGAGGCCGAAGTCAACTGGAGCAAGCCCAAGACAACTGGAGCAAGCCCAAGACAACTGGAGCAATCCAAAGACAACTGGAGCAAGCCCAAGAAAACTGGAGAAAGCCCAAGACACTTGGAGAATGGGCAAGACAAATGGAGCAATGCCAAGATAAATGGAGTAAACCCAAGTTAACTGGAGCAAGCCCAAGACAACTGTTGCAAGGCGAAGACAACTGGATCAAGCCCAAGGCAGCTGGAGAAAGGCTAAGACAACTGGAGCAAGACTGAGACAACTGGATCAAACCCAAGACTACTCGAGAAAGGCCAAGACAACTGGAGTAAGTCAAAGAAAACTGGAGGAAGCCCAAGAAAAATGGAGCAAGCAAAAACAGCTGGAACAAGCCCAAGACAATTGCAGCAAGGCCAAAACAACTGGAGCAAGTCGAAGACAACTGGAGCAAACCCAAGACAAGTGGAGCAAGCTCAAGACAACTGGTGCAAGACCAAGACACCTGGAGCAAGCCCAAGACAACTTGAGCAAGGCCAAGAGAACTGGAGCAAGCCCAGGACAAAAGGAGGAAGTCCAAGACAAATGGAGCAAGCCCAAAACAACTAGAGGAAGCCCGAGAAAAATGGAGCAAGCCCAACACAACTGGAGCAAGCTCAACACAACTGGAGCAAGCCCAAGACAACTAGATCAAGTCCAAGACAATTGGAGCAAGGCCAAGAAATAGGGAGCAAGGCCAAGATAACTGGAGTAAGGCCAAGGCAACTGGAGCAAGGCCAAGACAATTGGAACAAGTCCAAGACAACTTAAGCAAGGCCAAGACAATTGGAGCAAGCCCAATACAACTGGAGCAAGCCCCAGACAAATGGAGCACGGCCAAGACAACTGGAGCAAAACCAACACAACTAGAGCAAGCCCAAGACAATTGGAGAAAGCCCAAGACAACTAGAGCAAGCCCAACACAACTGGAGCAAGTCCAAGACAACTGGAGCAAGCCCAACAAAACTGAAGCAAGCCAATAACAACTCGAGCAAGACAAAGATAACAAGAGGAAGCCAAAGACAACTGGAGCAAGCCAAAGACCACCGGAGTAAGACTACAACAACTGAAGCAAGGCCAAGACAACTGGAGCAAGCCCACGGCAACCGGAGCAAGGCGAAGACAACTGGAGAAAGGCCAAGACAACTGGAGCAAGCCCAAGACAACTGGAGCAAGTCCAAGACAACTGGAGAAAGGCCAAGAAAATTGGAGCAAGCCCAAGAAAACTGGAGCAAGCCAAAGACAACTCGATAAAAGCCAAGACAACTGGAGCAAGCGCAAGACAACTGGAGGAAGCCAAAGAGAACTGGAGCAAGCCCAAGACAACAAGAACAAGCCAAACACAACTGGAGCAAGGCCAAGACAATTGGAGCAAGGCCAAGACAGCTAGAGCAAGCCCAAGACAACTAGAACAAGCCAAAGACAACTGGCGGAAGTGCACTACAACTAGCGCAAGCCCAAAAAAACTGGAGCAAGACCAAGAAAACTAGAGCAAGCGTAAGACAACTAGAGCAATCCCAAGACAATTGGAGCAATGCCAATACAACTGGAGCAAGCCCAAGACAAAAGGAGCAAGCCCAAGACAACTCAAGCAAACTCAAGACCAGTGGAGCAAGCCCAAGACAATAAGAACAAGCCCAAGACAACTGGAGCAAGCCCAAGAAAGCTGGCGTAAGTGCACAAAAACTGGAGCAAGGCCAAGAAAATTGAAGCAAGGCCAAGATAATGGGAGCAAGCCCAAGACAACTAAAGCAGGGCCAAGACAACTGGAGAAAGGTCAAGACAACTGGAGCAAGCCCAAGACAATTGGAGCAAGCCCAAGAAAACTGGAGCAAGTCCAAGACAACTGGAGAAAGGCCAAGAAATCAGGAGCATGCCCAAGGCAAATGGAGAAAGGCCAAGACATATGGAGCAAGGCCAACACAACTAGAGCAAGTCGAAGATGACTAGAGCAATTTCAAGATAAATAGAGCAAGCCCAAGTCAACTGGAGCAAGCCCAAGACAACTGGAGCAAGGCCAAGACAACAGGAGCAAGGCCAAGACAACTGCAGCAAGTCCAAGACAACTGGAGCAAGTCCAAGACAACTGGAGCAGGCCCAAGACAACTGGAGCAATCCCAAGATTAGTGAAGCACGCCCAAGACAACTGGAGCAAGCCCAAGAAAACTAGAGTAAGCCCAAGAATACTGGAGCAAGCCTATGACAACTGGAGCAAGCTCAAGATAACTATTGAAAGGCCAAGAAAATTGGAGCAAGCCCCAGACAACTGGAGCACGGCCAAGAGAAATAGAGTAAGGCCAAGACAACTGGAGCAAGTCAAAGACAAGTGGAGAAAACCCAAGAGAACTGGAGGAAGCCCAAGTCAACAGGAGCAAGCCCAAGACAACTAGAGCAAGACCGAGACAATTGGAGCAAGCCCAAGACAAGAGGAGAAAGCCCAAGACACTTGGAGCAAGGCCACGACAAATGATGCAATGCCAAGATAACTGGAGCAAACACATGTTGACTGGAGCAAGCCCAAGGCAACTGTCGCAAGGCGAAGACAAATGGAACAAGCCCAAGACAACTAGAGCAAGGCCAAGAAAACTGGAGCAAGCCCAGGACAACTCGAAAAAGGCCAAGACAACAGGAGCAAGCCCAAGACAACTAGAGCAATTCCAAGGTAACTGGAGATAGGCCAAGAAAATCGGAGGAAGCCCAAGGCAACTGGAGGAAGCCCAAGACAACTGGAGCAAGCCCAATACAACTGGAGCAAGCCCAACACAACTGGAGCAAGCTCTAGACAACTGGATCAAGTCCAAGACAGCTTGAGCAAGGCCAAGACAACTAGAGCAAGGCCAAGATAATTAGAGCAAGGCCAAGACAACTAGAGAAAGGCCAAGACAACTGGAGCAAGTCCGAGAAAACTGGAGCAAGGCCAGGAATTGGAGCAAGCCCAGTACATCTGAAGGAAGCCCGAGACAACTGGAGCAAGGCCAAGACAACTTGAGCAAAAACAAGAGAACTGGAGCAAGGCGAAGACAACTTGAGAAAGCCCAAGATAACTGGAGGAAGTCCAAGACAACTGGAGGTAGGCCAAGACAACTGGAGCAAGCCCCAGACAAGGGGAGCAAGCCCAAGAGAACTGGAGCAAGCCCAAGACAACTGAAGCAATTCCAAAACAACTGGATCAAGCCCAACAAAACTGGAGCAAGCCCAAGACAACTTGAGCAAGTCCAAGACAACAAGAGGAAGCCAAAGACAACTGGAGCAAGCCCAAAACAACCGGAGCAAGACTATGACACCTGGAGCAAGCCCAAGACAACTGGAACAAGCCGAAGTCAACTGGAGCAAGGCCAAGACAAGTGGAGCAAGCCCAAGTCAACCGGAGCAAGGCCAAGACAACTAGAGAAAGGCCAAGACAACTAGAGAAGCGCCAAGACAACTGGAGCAAGCCCAAGAAAACTTGAGCAAGGCCAATACAAATGGAGCAAGCCCAAGACAACTAGAGCAAGCCAAAGACAACTAGAGAAATGCCAAAATAAATAAAGCAAGCCCAAGACAACTGGAGCAAGCCCAGGACAACTGGAGTGAACCCAAGACAACAAAAACAAGCCGAAGACAACTGGAGCACGGCCAAGACAACTGGAGCAAGGTCAATACAACTAGAGCAAGCCCAAAACAACTGGAACAAGCTGAATACAAAACTGGCGAAAGTGCACGACAACTAGAGCAAGCCCAAAAGAACTGGAGCAAGACCAAGACAATTGGAGCAAGCTTAAAACAACTAGAGCAAGCCCAAGACAACTAGAGCAAGGCCAAGACAATAGGATCAACCCCAAGACAACTGGAGCAAGCCCAAGACAACTGGAGCAAGCCCAAGACAACTGGAGCAAGGCCAAGACAACTGGAGCAAGGCCAAGACAACTTGAGCAAGGCCAAGATAACTTGAGCAAGGCCAAGGAAATTGGAGCAAGCCCAAGACAATTGGAACAAGCCCAAGACACCTAGCGCAAGAGCACGACAACTGGAACAAGGCCAAGAAAACTGGAGCAAGCCCAAGACAACTTGAGGAAGGCCAAGGCCACTGGAGCAAGGCCAAGACAACTGCAGCAAGCCCAAGACAACTGGCACAAGCCCAAGAAAACTTGAACAAGCTCAAGACAACTGGAGCAAGGCCAAGGCAACAGGAATAAGCCCAAGACAACTAGGCAAGGCCAAGACAACTGTAACAAGGCTAAGACAACTGGAGCATGTCCAAGACAACAGGAGCAAGGCCAACATAGCTGGAGCAAAGCCAAGAAAACTGGAGCATGTCCAAGAAAACTGGAGCAAGGCCAAGATAACTGGGGCAAGGCCAAGACAACGGGAGTAAGACCAAGACAAGTGGAGCAAGACCCAGACAGCTAGAGCAAGGCCAAGACAACTGGAGGAATTCCAAGAAAAATGGAGAAGGCCCAAAACAACTGGAGCAAGCTCAAGACAAATGGAGCAAGTCCAAGACAACTGGAGCAAGCCCATGACAACTGGATCAAGCCCAAGACATCTGGAGCAAGCCTAAGACAACTGGGGCAAGCCCAAGACAACTCGAAAAAGGCAAAGAAAAATCGAGCAACCCCAAGACAACTGGATCAAGGCAAGGACAACTGAAGCAGGGCCAAGACAACTGAAGCAACTCCAAGACAACTGGAGCAAGTTCAAGTCAACTGGAGGAAGCCCAAGACAACTGGAGCAAGCCCAAGACAACTAAAGCCAGCCCTTAACAACTAGAGCAATCCCATGATAATTGGAGCAATCCCAAGACAACTGGAGCAAGGCCAAGACAAATGGAGTAATTCCAAGACATATGGAGCGAACACAAGTTAACAGGTGCAAGTCCAAGACAACTGTCGCAAGGGCAAGACAACTAGAGAAATCCAACTGGAGCAAGGCGAAGACAACTGGAGCAAGCCCAGGATAGTTGGAGCAAGCCCAAGACAACTGGAGCAGGGCCAAGACAATTGGAGCAAGGCAAAGATAACAGGAGCAAACCCAAGACAAATGGAGCAAGCCAAAGACAGCTGGAGCAAGGCCATGACAACTGGAGCGAGCCCATGACATCTGGGGAAAGGCCAATACAACTGGAGCAAGTCCAAGACAACTGCAGAAAACCCAAGACAACCAAAGCAAGCTGAGGACAACTGGAGCGAGCCCAAGACAACTAGAGCAATCACAAGACATCTGGAGCAAGCCCAAGACAACTGGGGCAAGCCCAAGACAACTGGAGCAAGTCCAAGGGAACGGGAGCAATGGCAATAAAACTGGAGCAAGGCTAGGACAACTGGAGCAAGCCCAAGAGAACTGGAGCAAGCCCAAGACAGCTGGAGCAAGCCCAAGACAACTGGAGAAAGCTCAACACAATTGGAGAAAGGCCAAGAAAACTGGAGCAAGGCCAAGAAAATTGGAGCAAGGCCAAGACAACTCGAGCAAGTCCAAGACAACTAGAGCGAGGCCAAGACAGCTGGAGCAAGGCCAAGACAACTGGAGCAATTCCAAGACAACTGGAGCAGGCCCAAGACAACTGGAACAAGCCCAAGAAAAATGCAGCAAGCCCAAGACAACTGGAGAAAGCCTAAGACAACTGGAACAAGCCCAAGACAACTCGAGCAAGCCTAGGAAAACTGGAGCAAGCCAAAGACAACTAGAGAAAGGCAAAGAAAACTCGATCAATCCCAAGACAACTGCAGCAAGGCAAAGACAATTGGGCCAAGGCAAAGACAATTGGAGCAATTCCAAGGCATCTAGAGCAAGTCCAGGACAACTGGAGGAAGCCCAAGACAACTGGAGCAAGCCCAAGACAACTGGAGCAAGCAAAAAAAAACCAAAAAAATCCCAAGACAACTGGAGCAAGCCCAGGACAACTGGAACAAGCCCAAGACAACTGGAGCAAACCCAAGTTAAGTAGAGCAATTCCAAGACCACTTTTGTAATGCCAAGACATCTGGAGGAAGCCCAAGCCAACTGGAGCAAGGCCAAGACAACTGGAGCAAGCCCAAGACAACTGGAGCAAGCCTCAGACAACTGGAACACACCCAAGACAAGTGGAGCAAGCCCAAGACAACTGGAGCAAGGTCAAGACAAATGGAGCAATGCCAAGACAACTGGAGCAAACCCAAGATAACTGGAGCAAGCCCAAGACAACTGTCACAAGGCTAAGAGATCTGGAGAAAGCCAAAGATAGTTGGAGCAAGGCCAAGACAACTGGAGAAGGTCCAAGACAACGAGAGCAAGACCAAGACAACTGGAGCAAGGCGAAGACAACTGGAGCAAGGCAAAGACAACTAGATCAAACCCAAGACAAATGGAGCAAGCCAAAGACAACTGGAGCAAGGCCATGATAACTGTGTTGAATGGTATGCACCTTGTCCACGGGCTAGCTGGCAAACTGGCTGGTTTCACGGAAAGACAAGGCATGCACTGATCTATGGAGTACGCCCGTTGGTATTTTCTGAGATAGGCCACAAATGCATTGCCCATAATGGGTATGTTCCCGGGAGATCATCTAAAGGACAACATTGTGGCCTAGTTGGTACAGGTGAGCTCTTGGGTCGCAGGCTCAAACCCCTCGATGGCCACATTTTTCTTTGTGGCCCAGAATGGGACAGGAAGCTTCGAGGAAGCTTACTAGAGCCTGCCTTGAGGATGACATTTGGTGTTCTTAGGATGCACCAAGCAGGAATGTAGGCTGAGGCTGGCTCCTGTGGACCCACTGCAAGCAGAAGCATTAGCAAAGCTCTGCAAGCACAAAAACATGTACCCTGCACCCATGCATTTACAGTTCTTGCCTTTGACACTCCTCATAGAGTGTCTAACCAAGGGTGGACACTAAAGACCTTCATGCGGACTTCGTGAGATTGCGAACTCAACGAACCTAAAGTGTGGATCCCTCGTTCGAGGGTGATATATTATCTTGTTTGAAATACCAGGAGCGGTTGGTGGCCTTGGTATCCGGCGCATTGACAAAAGGGTTTTGGGCCCACAATTTTGGTTCTAAGGCACGCTTCCAAGACCGACTTGCGCGTGGTCTTGCAGGACGCACAGGTACAACAAGGACACGAACCTTGGATGGCTCCATCTGCTCCATCGGCTTCATCAGCTTCTTCAGGTAGGGTGTGTGCACGTCGCAGACTAGAGGACATGGAATAGCTCTGTCCATGTTGGACAAGACCCGTGAGCCCCAATGGGATAAAGCTCTACCCCTGTACAAGGTGGTACGACCCGGAGTCTGTTTTTCTCACGACGGCACCATCGCCTTAGGCGATCATGGGTAGGAGGGGTATGCAACGGAACCAAGTATACCTTTGAAAACGGTTGCACTCAGCAGCCTCATCATCCTCATCGGCCTTAACAAAGCAGAGTAGTAGCAAAGCAGAGAAGACGAGCAACTGCCAAACATGGCAGATCTGACTCAAGCCCGCCTCGAGGCGGGTATGTCAAAATTCACAGGGACATGATTCCCCTTGTGGAAATGGAAGTTTGAGACCGTAATGAATGTGCGTGGCTACCTCGACATCCTGCAAGGGACTGAGACAGCTCCTGTTGATGCGACGTTGACTACGCATGTGGTTGACCTTGCACCATGGATGATGAAGAACAACATGGCTCTCGCCATACTTGTGACATCAATCAATGAGACTCAACACTCCCACATCACAGGATGCACATTGGCTGCAGAGGCCTACGCAAAACTCTCACGCGTGCATCAATCAAATGTTCTAGAAAACCAACTCTTCATCTTCCAAAGGTTGATGTCGATGAGGGTGAGCAAAGGAGAATCGATACCCACATTTTTGTAGTCATTCGACAACGTGCTGCAAGAGGTCCAAAAAATGGAATGGAATCTCAAATCCAACATGCGTGGCATGATCCTTCTGATGGCGTTGCCGGAAAGCTGGGGGTCCTTGATCACTATATTTGGCGGTTGGAAGGAGGCAGATCTGACGTATGAGGCTGTCGTCGAACACGTCCGCAACGGGTCCATACAATGCAGTGGCAGTGAGGCAAACATTTCAGCCCATGCCTCTCGCTTCGGTGGACAAGGTGCAAGCTCTCGCTCCAGTCAAGGCAACAGCGGAAGTGGTGGAGGTGGAGGGAAATACAATGGTGGCGGGAAGAGTTCCAAGAAGCCCGGAAACTATCACAACTATGGCAAAGCTGGGCACTGGGCTAGGGAATGCCGTAGTCATAAGAAAGAAGGCGGGAACAAAGGTGAGAAGGAGAATAAGGAGCTCACCAACATGATGGCTGAGGGTTTTCTCATGAAGGGAGCAACGCTCCTTAGGCCCGGGGCATTCGCCCTTGACTCAGACACTAACCACCACTCCTCAAAATAGAAGGGTGGATTTGTCTTCATGGCCGAATCTGACATGCGCATCAAGTGTACAAACGGCGGCGTCGTCCAAGCCATGGGCGAAGGGGACAAGGTGATCATGTTCAACGTGAATGGTATCGAGAAGGAGGTCAATCTTCAAAAGGTGGTGTACATGCCCTCCTTCACAACGAACCTGCTGTCAGTCTCACAAATCACCGATGACAACATGACAGTGGTGTTCACCAACAAGGAAGCTGTGGCCTTGAAAAACAAGGACATAAAAAATTTGTACACCAAAGATGACCTCATGATTCAAGTTCCAAGAGTCGACGACCTCTACATGCTTCAAACCAAAGTCACCAAGGCGTCGGATGAGGGAGTAGCATGTGCCACCAAGACAGTGGTCCCAAAGCCAAAGTATGCACCGCCAGCGATTGTTGTGGCCGCCACATCAACAAAGGACACTGTCCCTGAGCTGTGGTACCGGCAACTTGGCCACGTGGCTAACAGCACGATGTAGAAGATGTAGGAGCAAGAGATAGTCCACAAAATGGAAGGGTGCACCATGAAGCATCGAGAAGGGTGTATGTTGTGTGAACCATGCCTCCAAGCAAAGGCAAAGAAGAAGCCGTTTGGGAGAGAAGGTCAACGAGCGGAGAATGTGTTGGACCTGATCCATAGTGACATGTGCAGACCCTTTTGCATGATGTCTAGCGGTGGAAGCAAGTATGTCGTGACCTTCATCAACAACCATTGCCACAAGTTGTAAATCTACTTTCGCAAAACAAAGGGAGAGGTCAAGGAGAAGTTCCTGGAGTTTGTCGCCATGGCAGAGCGGTAAACGTCCAAGAAGGTGAAGACGCTCTGAAGTGACAATGGGGATGAGTACGAGGCATGCAAGCCTTGGCTCAAGCATCATGGCATCTGCCACGAGCAAACCACCCCTTACAATCCCCAAAACAACGGCGTGGCCGAGAGGATGAACCAGACCCTACTCGGCATGGTGCAAAGCATGCTCTTTGATGTCACGCTCCTACCTCGCTTTTAGGCTGAAGCTGCAACAGCCTGCTACCTCTTGAACCTCACACCAGCAATGGCCTTGCGGAAGCGTGGAAAGGAGGAAGACAAGCAACTGAAGATCCCACAAGAAGCATGGTCAGAAAAGAAACCCAACGTCTCTCATCTTAAGGTGTTCGGGTCAATTGCATGGGTGAAGATCCAGTTGGGAGAAGGTGGATGCAAGCTAGATGCACATTGCAAAAAGTGCATCATGGTTGGGTACGAAACATCACACAAAGCCTATCGGCTTTTGGACCAGGCAGCAGGCAAGCTCGTGAGGAACCGTGACGTTGTGTTGGAGTTGCATCCTTCAAAGGGAGAGCTGCTGGAACCGATCCTCACTCCCAAGGCGGGAGAATCGATAGCGTTGCTTGAATCCAGAGACCAAGCACCCGACAACTGGCTCGCTTTGCTAGTAGGTGGTGGGAATAGGAGAGCAGTTGCATAGGATGATGCAGCATCTGACATGGACGGAGATACCGAGGCGTCCTGGGCTTCCGATTCTGACTTGTAGTCTGACGACCGTCCTGACGACGATGACGATGACGACACACCACCACCTGTGGTAGCTCCAACAGCAAAGCAGGAAGCCGCACCAGCACCCTGGTGTAGTTTGTGACCAAAGAAAACACCTTTGCGGTATGAGGGCGATTGGACTGGCCTTCGCTCGTCGTGCATGGCTCAAGGAGAGCCATCCACAGTGGCGGAGGCTATGAATGGCCCGGATGCGGCCAAATGGAAGGAAGCAGTGGACAGCGAGCTCGCCTACGTTGCCAAGAACGGCATGTGGATGCTGGTGGATAGACCCAACAAGGCCCACATGGTGGGATCCAAGTGGGTCCTCCGAGTGAAGAAGAAGCAAGACGGACATATCAAAAAATTCAAGGCAAGGGTAGTGGAAAATGGGGTTTCTCAACGCCCCGGCTCTGAGTATGATAAGACTTTTGCACCCGTCGTGACCTTTGCCTCCATCCGCTTTCTCCTTACCATCGCAGCCACAAAGAACCTAGAGATACACCAGATGGATGTCACGGAAGCTTCCCTTCATGGGAAGCTCGACAAGGAAGTGCTGATGGAGGTGCCCGAAGGAGTCAAAGCTCCCAAGGGCAAGGTGTGCAAGTTGGTGAAAGTGCTCTACGGGCTGAAACATGCCCCAAGGATATGGTACAAAGAGATGGACGGTTTCATGACCGATCGCTCCTTTGCGCATGGCCTGAAGTCTGACCTCGGCAAAAGGTTGAAAATAAAGGACATGGGTCCTCTCGAGTACTACCTCGGGATCGCCATCCACCGCAACCGAGCAGCAGGTACCATCAAACTTAACCAAACCAAATACATTGGTGAGGTACTAAAGAGCTATCACATGGAAGAATGCAAACCTGTTGGCACCCCAATGACGACCGATGCAAAACTGAAGGCCTCCATGTCGCCAAGCAATGAAGAAGAACGAAGGGAGATGCAAGAAATCCCCTACCAGTCCGCCGTGGATAGCATCATGTACGCCATGGTAGGTACTCGTCCGGACATCTGCTATGTTGTGGGACACGTGAGTAGGTTTGTGGCCAACCAAGGGCCACAGCATTGGCAGGCAGTCAAGCACATCTTGCGCTATCTACAGAAGACATGTCACATGGGCCTCGTCCTTGGAGGCCAAGAAGGTACGGACCCCCTCCACCTGAAGTGCTACACCGACGCCGACTAGGGAGGAAATCTTGACGACCGGAAATACACCTCTGGATACGTGTGTGTCTTGAATGGCACTACCATCTCATGGGCTAACAGGAAGTAGGGTTGTGTTTCTGTGTCCACGGCTGAGGCAGAGTACATTGCTCTATCTGAGTTGTGCAAGGAGACTTAATGGCTGCACAGTCTGCTTGGCGAAATGGCAGTGCCATTGTAGGACGGCATGGTCGTACACGTGGACAACATGAGCGCCATCTCAATGGCTGAAGATGAGATCATCTCCAGGTGAATGAAGCAAATCCACATACATTACCACTACAGAATCAAGAGCATGCTTGCTGACTGCATGACCAAGCCGCAAGAGAGCGACTTGCACTATGCAGGCATTTGCGGATTTTTCATGAGGAGTACGGAAGAGGAAGAGTGAGCCCCAAGGTATTGATGGAGCCCAGTGAGCGACACATGGACAGAGGTGCAAGGGAGAGATTTGTTGAATGGTATGCACCTTGTCCAGGGGCTAGCTGGCTTGCTGGCTGGTTGCACGAAAAGACAAGTCATGCACTGATATATGGAGTACGTCCCCCTGGTTTGTTCTGAGATAGGTCAGGAATGTACCGTCCATAATGGGTATCTCACCTGGAGATCATCATAGAAAACACAACATTGTGGCCTAGTTGGGACAGGCGTCGGAGCTCATGGGTCGCAGGCTCAAACCCTACGACGGCCACATTTTTCTTTGTGGTCCAGATTGGGACAGGAAGCTTCTAGGAATCTTACTAGAGCCTACCTTGAGGATGACACTTGGCATTCTTAGAACGCGCCAAGCAGGACTGTAGGCTGAGGTCGGCTCTTGTGGAGCCGCTGCAAGCAGAAGCATGAGCAAAGCTCTACGAGTACAAAAGCCTATTTCCTACGTGCAACCATTTACAATTCTTGCCTTTGAGACTCGTCACAGAGTGTCCAACCAAGGATAGACACTCAAGACCCTCATGCGGACTTCTTGAGGTTGCAAACTGAACGAACCTAAAGTATGGATCCCTCGTTCGAGGGTGATATGTTATCTTTGTTGAAATACCAAGAGCGGTTGGTGGCCTCCCATGTCGGGACCCGTTTTCTAGACTGTTGCTATCCAGCGTATCGACAAACTGGAGCGAGCCAAAGATAGCTAGAGCAATGCCAAGACAATTGGAGCAAGTCCAAGAAAACTACTCCAAACCCAAGACAACTGAAGCAAGCTCAAGACAAGTGGAGGGAGCCCAAGACAACTGGAGCAAGTCCAAGACAAGTGGACCAAGCCCAAGACAACTGTTGCTCTGATGTTGCACCGCACACTTTTGCTGTTGCTGCTGCCTTTGTTATTCGCGGCGCTGCTGCTGCGAATACCACCGCCTCCGGCGTCGTTGCTGTTGCTTCTGCTTGCTGCTATGGCCCCACGAGACCTCCCGGTAGAGGCCCTTGGCCTCGCCCTCCATTTACGGCCCGTCAGCCCTCGGCTCTCGGACCTCGGCTTTGCCCTTCGGCCCTTGGCACGGCCCTTAGGCCCATCGATCCTCGGCTCTCGGCCACCAGGGTGGCCTCAGGCAGGCGGCAGGCCGGCGGTATCGCCCGTCGCAGCGCTCCCGTCGCTGTCCACACTCGTCGCCTGCCCCTCCCTTTTTTTTCTTTCGCGTCGTGGCTTCTCTCGGCCGCCCTCACGCCAGGTGGTGCCAGCTGGATTTGACCATCCAGCAAGGACATCCGGTGGACCCAGCTAGGAGAATGTTGTAAAAGATAAAAATAATTTGTCTCCTAACTCTGATACCATGAAAAGACAAACAAAATGATAGTTCGTTTGTCCTATCTCAGGTGGGCAGGTCAGGAGTAGGTTGAAGAGCACATGGAGCAGCGAATGGAGCCAAAATGTGGTTAAGAACCAAGGAGAGGTGACAATGAGCCAGATTTTCCTATTCCTAGTTGGTGGGGTGAAGAGGCTAGCCCGCTCAACCCACCAACCCACAAGTGGGCAACCACTTGTTGGGTGGTTGCCCACTTGTGCCGCCAGGGTGGAACTTGGCAGCACACAACTAAACAAATCACTGGAAACCATGCAAGTGAGCAATGCACAATCATAGTGCGGTCACCTAGGAGCTCGAGTGGCATCATGGTACTCACTAGACTATCCTAACCAACCTTAAAAAAGCCAATCAGACTAGGCTGTTTGTGGCTCCAGTCAACAACTAGACCAAGACAAAGACAAATGAAGAAAGCCCAAGACAACAGGAGCTAGCCCAAGACAACTAGAGCAAGCCCAAGACAACTGGAGCAAGCCCAAGACAACTGGACCAAGCCCAACACAACTGGAACAAGCCCAACACAACTGGAGCAAGCCCAAGACAACTAAAGCAAGTCCAAGGCAGCTGGGGAAAGGCCAAGAAAACTGGAGCACGCTCAGGACAACTGAAGCAAGGCCAACACAACAGGAGCAAGACCAAGACAACTGGAGTAAGGCCAAGACAACTGGAGGAAGCCCAAGAAAAATGGAGCAAGCCCAAGACAACTGGAGCAAGGTCAAGAAAACTGGAGCACTTCCAAGACAACAGGATTAAGGCCAAGACAACTGCAGCAAGCCCAAGACAGCTCGAGCAAGCCCAACAAAACTGGAGCAAGCCCAAGACAACTGGAGCAAGCCCAAGAAAACTGGAGCAATGCAAAGGCAATTGGAGCTATCCCAAGACAACTGGAGCAAGCCCAACACGACTGGAGCAAGGCCAAGACAACTGGAGCATGCACAAGACAACTGGAGCAAGCCCAAGAAAACTGGCGAAAGCCCAAGACAACTGGAGCAAGCCCAAGACATCTGGATAAAGCGCAGGACAATTGGAACAAGCCCATGACAACAGGAGAAAGCCAAGTAAGATTGGAGCAATGCCAAGACAACTGGAGCTAGGCCAAGACAACTGGAGCAAGGCCAAGACAACTAAAGCAAGCCTAAGGCAATTGGAGCAAGCCGAAGACAACTGGAGCAAGCCCAAGACAACAAGAGCAAGACCAAGACAACTGGAGCAAGACCAAGACAACTGGAGCAAGCCAAAGACAACTCAAGCAAGCCCAAGACACTTGGAGCAAGGGCAAGACAACTGGAGCAAGGCCAAGAGAACTAGACAAATCCAAAGACACAAAGTGCAAGCCCAAGACAACTGGAGTAAGCAGAAGACAATTGGAGCAAGCCCAAGGCAACTGGAGAAATCCGGAGACGGACCAAATCCAAGACAACTGGAGCAAGGCCAACACAGCTGGAGAAAGGCTTAGAAAACTGGAGCAATCCCAAGACAACTCGAGCAAGCCCATGACAACTCGAGCAATCCCAAGATAACCAGGGAAAGCCCAAGACAACTGGAGCAAGGCCAAGACAACTGTAGCAAGCCCGAGACAACTGGAGCAAGGCCAAGACAACAGGAGCAATTCCAAAAAAACTGGAGCAAGCCCAAGACAACTGGAGCAAGCCCAAAACAACTAGAGCAAGCCCAAGACAACTAGAGAAAACCCAAGACAACCGGAGCAAACCCAATACAACTCGAGAAACCGCAGGGTAATTGGCGCAAGCCCTAGACAATAGGAGCAAGTCAAATACGACTGGAGCAAGGCCAAAAAAACTAGAGCAAGGCCGAGACAAAAGGAGCAAGCCCAAGAAAACTGGAGCAATGCCAAGACAACTGGAGCAAGCCCAAGACAACTGGAGCAAGGCCAAGACAGCTGGAGCAAGGCCAATACAACTAGAGCACGCCCAAGACAATTGGAGCAAGGCCAAGACAACTGGAGCAAGCCGAAGACAACTGGAGCAGGTCAAAGCCAACTGGAGGAAGGCAAAGACTGCTGGAGCAAGGCCAAGACAACTCGATCAAGCTGAAGACAAGTGGAGCAAGACCACGACAACTGGTGAAAGGAAAAGAAAGTTGGAGCAAATCCACTAAAACTGGAGAAAGCCAAAGACAACTAGAGAGAGCCCAAGAAAACTGGAGCAAGCCAAAGACAAATGGAGCAAGTCCCAAGACAACTGGAGCAAGGCAAAGACAAGTGGACCAAGGCCAAGACAACTGGAGTAAGGCCAGGAAAACTGGAGCAAGGCAAACACAACTGGACCAAGCCCAAGACAACTGGAGAAACCCAAGACAATTAGAGCAATCCCAAGACAACTGGAGCAAGCCCAAGAAAACTGGAGCAAGCTCAAGACAACTGGAGCAAGCTCAATGCACCTGCAGCAAGTCCAAGACAACTGGACCAAGCCCACGACAACTGGAGCAATCCAACACAATTAGAGCAAGCCAAAGACAACTGGAGCAAACCCAAGATAACCAGAGCAAGCCCAAGACAACAGGAGCAAGACCAAGACCCCTAAAGCAAGACCAAGAAAACTAGAGCAAGCCCAAGAAAATTGGAGTAAGCCCAAGACAACTGGAGCAAGCCCAAGACCACTGGAGCAAGCCCAAGACAACTGGAGCAAGCCCAAGAGAACTGGAGCAAGGCCAAGACAACTGGAGCAAGGCCAAGACAACTTGAGCAAGCCCAAGTCAAATGGAGCAAGCCCAATACATCTAGAGCAAGCCCGAGACAAGTAAAGCAAGCAGGAGACACCTGGAGCAATTCCAAGACAACTGGAGCAAGCCCAAGACGACTGGAGGAAGCCCAAGACACCTAGATCAAGCCCAAGACAACTGCAACAAGCCCAAGAGAGCAGGAAAAGAATGCTCGGTGGAGCCACAGTTCCAGCAGGCAACTTCTCCAGGGACACAAGAAGAGGACGACACGCCCTTATCCTTGTCTTTTCCCTTGCCCTTTCCCTTGTCCTTGCCTTTCCCAGGACCCCGAGAGGCAAGGGCGGAGGCAGGGAGGACGAGGTGGAGGAGGAGGAGGACGATGAAGAGGACGAGTCAGAGGAAGGAGAGGAGGAGGTGGTGACTGTAGGAATGCTGGCCACTAAAGTGCGATGAAGCCGTTTATTTTGAAGGCTGGTCCACCGGGCTGCGAGCCTCTTCGCGGTGAAGCCCCACAGGGCGCCGATGCCAGGAGGGGTCCGAGGAGGCACTGGCTGAGAGGCGAGGCGGTGCAGCTTATCCGCCTTAATATCACGGAGGAGGTCAGACAACTGTGGAATGAGCTCGTTGACCATCGTGTGAACTGCAGACAGCTGGCTGGGTGTGGCCTCGCCGAGCTTGCAAAGAAGCTTGAGCGCGTGAGCCCGAAACGTAACGCTGCGCCAGCGTGAAGAATCGTCCTACAGATCGTGCTGTAGCGTGAATAAGTGGACTCTGCGGTATCTGCTGCTGGCCGATGCCGGTGTTTCGCACGTTGCAGACACTGCCACTGCTTCTGTTGCTCTGAAGGCTACTAGCAGGGGTGCGAGATGAAGGCGGGGGCTGCTGCTGATGCGCACTCAAGCAAGCGGTTACAACTGCTGGCTATGCAACTGGTGCGGCTGCTGAACCTGCGAAGGTGCTGCTGTTGCGAAAACTCAGAGGCACATGCACCCGCATGTGCGGAAGCGCGTGCAAGTGTGGCTGTGAATTGTGCTGCTGCTTGAATGCGGCTGCTGCGGCTGCTTAGGATGAGGTTGGTACGGCTGCTGTGGCTGCGAGCGGTGCTGCTACGGGTGCTTAGGTGTGCTAGACCCAAGGTTTGTGACTGCAGCAGCTCTAGCTACGGCAGCCGTGCCTATAGCAACGGCTGGTGCGGTTGCTGCGGGTGCAGCTCTTCAAGCTGCGGCTGCTACGGCTGTGGACGGGGCTCCTGCTGCGGGTGCTTAGGTGCACTATGCATGTGCACCAGCTGCCGCTCTGGATGTGGCAGTAGTAGTGACTGCAGGTGCTGGCTTCGCAGTGCAGCTGCTGCCGTTGTAGTTACACTAGTCGCAGTCGTAGTCGTGGCTGAGAATGCTACGACTCAAGATGATGTCGATGTGGGTGCTTAGAGGCACAAGTACCTGCAGGTGGGCTTGCAGGTGCTGATGCTTAAGCTGCTGTAGTATATGCGGCAGCTGCAGATCTGCAACACCCGCGGACAGGAGCAGTCCCGCGGGAATGGACACAAGACACACCCGCGGGTGTCCTCACGTAGCTCCTACTGCTGCCCGCCACAAGATGGGCGCGGGCAGTGAGCTGCCGTGGGGACTAGACTAGCCTACTCCACGGGGCAGGAACAACGGCGGAAGCGGCGGCGGCAACGGAGAGCGGCCACGCAATAGGGTCTCGCGCTCGACTCGCGAGCGCGATGCACTTTCTCGCCACTGCTCTGATACCAGTAGGTAGGGCAGAATGACGCGTGGGAGAAAGCATGTGACTGCGAGTGAAGCAAACCAAGATAGGTGCAACACCATAGACGTGTATCTTGAACACACAAGTCTAGGGAGGAGTCACGAGTAACGGGACAGTGAGGTGATCGGTGCACCTCAACCTAGCAGCGAGCGGGTGAGCAGCGAGCTCACCCTCGCTCGCTGTCCACACCACGGATGGATTCGAACCAGCTGCCCTGTTTTTGTGGATTAAACCTATCAGCAAGCTGTTCACTGTTCTGTCAAGAAACCCGACGAAACTCTCAGGTAAGAGCAACACAAAGTCCCATGTGTGTCACACCCATGCTAAACTACTCTAGGCCGTCAAATAATTGATTGTTGCAGTGTGTCTGTGGATATCCTCCCAAGTGGCATTGTCTTGCAGACGGTGAAAACTGTGGCAATGCCCCTCCAACGTCAATCACCCGCATCATTGTGATGATGTGCAACGAGGCCAGAGGTCACGACGTGTCCGTGGTACACAAACCAACAGTCACCATTTGTCATTAACTATTGCCTTGTACACAAGGCAACAGTTGAGGTTTCTCACTACAGCGTCCCCCTTAACTTGATCGCATCCACATGTCATGTCATCAAAGGTGTCAACGTGCTCCAAAGTTCATTTGCAATGCCAAATTGGCATCATTGAAGCCTTCTCCTAGAATGCCATGTCCCTTTGTTTAGAGAGGAAAAGGAAAAAGAGATGGTGGTGTGATGCCAACCCCATTACCGTCTCCATCGTTTACATCATCCATCAATTTCCTCAAATCCCCACCTTTCATTCGCTTCACTGTTCAGAGAACGCAAGCTAACCTGACTCGGTCTTATCTTTGATACCTACCACACATACACACAATTCAGGCCACTACTAACAAAGTGCAACCCTCCATCCCATGTCGTAAAAGACTCCAACACCAAAAGTGTCATCACAACCAGAGGGACACGGCAATGGAAATGCGAAGAAAACAAAACATCCCTCGAAATTCCGAAGCAAAAGGTCCCACAGATCTCTAAAAAAAACACCCTGAAAACTTCCGAAAACTCCTGCAAAAACTCCCTCCGCACCTCCGAGTTGGCATCTGACCAACGATACGAAAGCCAAGCACTACCAGGGAGGCGACAGCGGCAGCTGTCTTGGTCGTGGCACAAGGTCTGACGCTTCCATGCCGTGTTCACGCAGCATCTGAACCATCACGCGCCGCCGCTTCTTGCGATTGCCGTAGTTGAACAAGCCTCCGCGTTTCCGCCGACGGATGGCCTGCCATATCATCTCCTCTGCACCCCCTGGTAGAGGGGGAGTGCCGTACGTGAAGTGCTTGCGTACCTGCACATGTGCGCGCACGTACATGCATAACACAGACTCCCATCGCATCGTCCTCTTGCAATGAGGCTCTAAGTTGCCGCCCCAAGGGGCGCCGAAGACAAGAGAGACATATCTTGACGTGTTTCGCAGACGTCAGAGAAGTTGTGCGGTTCAGCTAATCGGCACGCAACCACGTTTCACTGCAACATCTGACAGGGCTTGAGCGAGTCTGCCCGGATTGTCAGGCCTGGATATTGTGCTGCTTTGTCGTTTTGCCCTATGGACATGGACCTGTATGGTTCGTGATGTGCGGCAAGGAGGACGGTGGAAGCCAAATGACGTGACCGAGGCAAACCCATCCTAGATGGAACCTCGGGCGCCAAACTCGCCGACGCCTCATCGGAGCCAAGCGGAGCGGATCAAACAGCCACGGAAGTAGCAGCTTCCGGAAGGGAGCCCAGTGGGAGGGATTTTCTTCCTGGACCACCTTAAAAACAAAAAAAAAAAGACATGGACCTGGCGAACCTGGCCAGACAGGCTGGCATGGTAAGTTTGCTTCAGGTCGGTGCGCTTGCGTCAGTAAGCAAGCGTACCGCTCATGCGTGTGCCATCCACATGATGGAACGTGAGATATCACACGTGAGAGGGCAAGCACTGGAGGTTGACCGTCGCTCCGATGCTAGCAGATTTGACCGTCGCTCCAATGCTAGCAGATTTGACCGTCGCTCCAATGCTAGCACATTCGACCGTCGCTCCAATGCTAGCACATTTGACCGTCGCTCCAATGCTAGCACATTCGACCGTCGCTCCAATGCTAGCACATTTGACCGTCGCTCCAATGCTAGCACATTTGACTGTCGCTCCAATGCTAGCACATTTGACCGTCGCTCCAATGCTAGCAGATTTGACCGTCGCTTTTGCTAAAACATGAGATCATGGCGGAGGCCTTGTTCAGAAACAGAGTGAAACGGAGGGCGTAGATATTATTAGAATCCGGGTTGGATCTCTCACCTGAGGGATCCAAACTGTTACTTGTAGCAAACACAGTTCTTGGCTATGTTTGCCATACAGTTAAGTCGGAGTCGGTAAGTCGGTAAGTAGAGTCGGAGGGTCCACACTCCAAGTCGATAGGGCTCTTGGGGGGAGGAGAGAAAGAAAGGATGGAGAAGAATCTTATGTACTAAAAAAATCCTATCATTCATTTCTAGGCACAAATTCGCCTCTTTATGTTTTTCTTACTGCCTGGGTTCACTTGCCATTCTTTCTTGGTAATTCCTCTGTCTCCCCATAGCTGGGCCAGGTGAAGTAAATTACCATTAAACCCTCTGGAGACAACAAATTCGCGCGGGCATCCCCCAGCGTGTTAGCGGACACTGGTGTCCGCTGACGCATAGGGCTGCCTGCGCGTCGATTGTCGCGCAGGCAGCCCTGCGTGTTGACGCCGTCAACTGCCGCGCAGTCCAGACTGCGCGGCAGTTGAC